>JASSUY010016213.1:0-12133 GCA_032466535.1 Forpus xanthops | reverse complement strand
TTGGAACTAGATGATCTTAATGTCCTTTCCAACCCTAACTATTCTGATTCTATGATTATTGTCCTCATGTTTTGTTATAAAAAAAAGATTAATTTTTCTTGTTTGTAAGTGGGCTGTATATAATTCAAGATAGCACCCAAAACTACTTCTGTGTTCCCAAACTTGGGGTGGTGCTTGTTCATAGGCTTAAAATTCATTTCGTTATCTGAAATTTACAGTCTTTACACCGCATTATTTGAGGGATGAAGCATTCTTCTAAGTTTGGGTATCTTTCCTGGCTTTTAGCTTGGCTTTTATTCAGCCTTGCTTCTATCTAGAGCAGTTCCCAGCTTCTCTTTCTAAAAGCTTTCACAGAATTGTTTCCAGTGAAAAACTTTCCCCTGCTGCAGGACTTGCTATCCCACACTGTAGTTATATATAGCATGCACAAGGTTGTCAGGGTAATGGAGGTTGAACTGACATGCCTAGAGCTGGCAGATATATTTTAGGCACCCCTACCTACACCGTTCTGCCATTTAATTTAAACTGTGTTCAAAGCAGGCATAACCCCTGTAGCACAATCAAAGTGTGTTATATTCCATGGTAATTTAGTTCCCTAAGTAGAACATTACCAAATCCTGTTAATGAGTAGTGTGTACAACAAAATGTTGACCAAACTTCAGAATATTGTGATGATGTCCTCAGACAGATGTCTTTTTGGTTTTATATTCAGGGTTTAATTATAATTAACTTTGATTGGGGAGGAACGGGTGCAAGGAGAGATACATGCATACCAGGGCTTATTCCCACAGTATATTTGAAAAGGAAGCAAACAACAACTTCAGAGACAGCATATTGAAAACTAGCCTGAAAAATTAAGACCATTAAAATATTTTTGAGCTGGAGAATAGAAACTATCAATTATTTCTCAACATTGGTTTGCAAGATATTTCTTGGGAAAATCTGGGGTAATTCAAGTGACACTAAAACCACAAAACCTCTTGGTACAAGAGAAATCAAGCTTGACCTGCCAGAGAGTTGCAAATTAGTATTATTCTTTCATAAATGCTCCATGGAAAGTGAACTGTTTGGAAGTTACAGGGAAAATACAGTGGAGTGAGAATACATACCACTGAATAATTCTGAACTCCACTGAAAACTATCTCATTGAAAACCAATTAACAACCTTGTCTATACATCTCTTTCAAAAGCCTGGTAGTAGAAATGTCTGTTTTTGCATTGATTTCCATTGACTCTCATATACTTGCCTGCCATGTAAGCTATTTAAGTAAGTGATTTGATTTTTTTTTTCTCAGAATCTACTTTGGAACATATTGAAGTGTTAAAACCTAGCAGCATTGTCTATTAAACCAAAATACCCCATTAACTATATCGAGTACTACACTTCTGCATTAAATAGAAAGAGAAAATGTGTTTCTATATGATTCTACACTGTTTTTCCTGAGATGTGTAGATGAACAGCTCTCTACCATCCACCCAGGAAATGGTATTATAGGCTAATTACAACTAAGGAAAATTCTCAGCTATGAACATGCCTATATATTCAAATACAACAAGGAGAAATAACCTCACCTGCATAATTAAGGCATTTGTAGAAATGAAAAACAAGAGTGAAGAAAGTGACTTTCAAATGAGAAAATTTTACACAGAAAAACCTACTTTCTTTCCAGTAATTAAGTTTCTGAAGAAAATTTGCTGAACTTTCACCCTGTAATTCTTATCTCTAAGGCATCCAGATTATCAACTCCTTTTCTCTCCTGTCTTTAAACAGGCAACATGTTTTGTAATCCTCCAAATTACTCACTGGCCACATTTGAAGCTGATTTTCAGTCTCATAATCTCTTTAATTAAAACTTCTGCACAGTAGTTGCAACTGTTAACAAAGGTAAGAATGGAAGGGATGGTTGGGGGGGGGGGGGTGCGATAGTTGCTCATGCAGCACTGTAAGCACTACTGTTCCCAAAACAAAGGGAAGCACTGCCAGGCGAATGGCACTCCACCTCCCTGCAATGGCTAACTGCTTCCAGACCTTCCACAGAGCTGGACAGGATAATACAAAACCATAATGATTAGTGACCCATGTAAATAGAATTAGATATCAAACACATGGTCTTTAAAGAAGAGCAGGGAAAGGTTTCTTTTTTTTTTGCTAAGAGAGAAGTCTTTTCCAAAGAGCTGTTTTCTTTGTTTTGTTACCAATAGCAGCTGCTAAAGCTAAGGCAAGAGTGAAGAATACTGCATATATTTTAGAGATTATAATATCATAAAGAGTTTTAAAGTTGCCCAAAAGAGATGACAGAATTTTTACTCACATTGCCCCAAATATTTTCTGTTTAAATTTTTAACTCAAACTCATGGCATACACTTAGAAAAGAGATCTGTGGGCTTGTTGCCAGAGCTTTTATGTGCAGAATCATGGTCCGTTGGATTTTCAAAAGAGGACAAAAAAGCTATACTGTTCCAGTTAGTGTCTAAATACATACAATGCGCTAAGCTGACAACTGCTTTTACTTCAGCTGGGTTTGCAGTGACAACATTTAGAGAAAGCAGCAAAGCAGACTTATTCCAAATCCATTGAGCTAATCGAGGGCAGCCTTTTGAGACAGAAAATCCTAAAATGCTTTACAAGGGGGAGACAAAAACCCCCAAAACTCTGAGTATCAGTTTGCTGAGAGAAGAGTATAAGGTAGTGAGCGAACCCAAATAAAAGGGTCTGGGCAAAAGAACCTGAGTACAGAAGAGGTGCCAGTGCCAAACTAAACTATACATCTCCAAGAAAGATACCAGCACAGCATGGCAAGAGACTGTTAGTATGGGAAGCAACTTGTGAATGCTAGTGCTGCTGATTAGCTTCTGAGATAGGTGTGGTTACCTCACACACACTATAGAATGAAACTACACGCTCCATAGAATTACACTTCTCGTATGAAAGGAGAGAAAGGAAGAGAAAGATGAATCCTTTAGCAATATGTGTCCTGGTTGTTCGGTAATTACTGTGACTATGCTTGCCCCTCACTGGTGCTTCTCCATGTGCTATTATAATCTAGAGGGCAACTTTTCACTGATACTTCAGATTTTCCCTAATGACCTCAACTGATTAATTATTTTCTAGCACTGACAAGGTTGTCTTCTCTCACAAGGAATGTCTGCTGAGAAAGGTGTTCTACCAAGTGGTAAACAGCAGAAAAATGTGAGAGGGCTAGATACCCTTTAGCCAAAGCTCCTGTTTATCTGAGTGAATATTCAGTCTGCATCTAACAAAGCAGGCACTGTTCATTAAATGACTGTAGAAACTTTGCTGATATACATTGGTTCGTTCATTTCCAGCATTTTTCAGACTGTGATTGATTTCAGAAGTGAAAATGCAGATGTTTGTCTAGCCAAATATTTGCATGCACTTAATATTATGTTGCATCACATTACATAGAAACCCCTACCCGAATTTAACTGAGGTATGACCAGTGTCTGGATAAACTTGAAGGAAGGGGTATAAGGTTAGTTTACACAAGTGCTGAGTAATTCAGTTTATGTGGAACAAGATATTCCATTCTGCTACGAAAGATCTGACTGAAACTGCTACAGTATTATTGAGCACCGGTCTTGCTTTCTGTTTTCCTCAATCTCTGTTGTCTTTTCTTTGTTGCTTATAGGAAGGTGTTATAAAGTCCTGGAGAAATTAACTAAGTAGATGCCCCCTAAAACACTATGGGAGGGGTGGTGGTGGTGGAGGGAAAGGACTGACTTTAAAAAGTGAGAGGAATCCTCATGGACTTAATTTGAATGAAATCACAAAAGCTTGCTGATTAATATGCTTAATGGTATTTATAAAACATCATAGGTCTGCTGAATGCCTTCAATGCTTAGATTATAACTATATTAGTTTGAGAAGCTATCACAAGAGGATTTCTGAAGTTAAAAGCTGTGTCTGAATTGCAGGAGTTTTATATTTATTCACAAAGCTTCTAATCTTTTATGCTGATAAACAAGCATCCAAAAATCTTCAGAATCACTTACAGGAATTGTCTGCTTTTCAAATGTGGAATCCAGAATAAATCCTTCCTTGTGAAATGCAGGGAAAAGAAAAAAAAAAGGGGTTAAGAAATATGTGCAGTTTTCATTTTTATATATAGAAAATTTAAGAACCATATTTACTGCATTAGCTACGCATCTGCTGCACATGGACCTAATATCGACTTGCTTCCTACAAGAAAGAGTGGCTGCCAGTTTGCATTTAGTTCTCCTTGTTTGATCAAGCGGATTTAAGTGAGATAAAATGACAGCTAGACAGGTAGCTATCCCATACAGCCTAACCATTGTTATATTTCGAAAAAGAATAGGGAAGAGCTGGTTGTGGCTGCAGCTTTCCTGATCATATTTACATCCTGTTATCATCTAGCTTTGTCAATGTTCTCGTCCAGCTTCCAGTTCTTTGCAGTGCATCAATAGCTCCTTACGTTTTAATGTGAATTTCCTCCAATTTTTAAGATTGATGTCAGACCAGGAAATTCAGGCTGTGCAGCGAATACTATTTCTCCCAGCGTTGTAAACTATGAATGCAAATCATGTGGGGTTTTAATGTTTACTCTAGTGTACCTACTGAAAGCAGAGAACACGGGAAATTTCTTGCCAAAACCAGACTTGTACTTCTATAACCTCCTGAAAAATTGCATTACATAAGTGCTCCCTTACCAATCCAAAGGGTAGATATGGTCAAATCTGGCTTTCTAAGAATCTGCATTTTCACAGAGTGGTAAAAAGCAAAGATAGAAAACTTAAATCTCCATAGCTGCCACAGACTGTCATAAAGGAAGCAAATTTAGCATTTAAAAGGTGAAATTTTGTGACCATCTTGAATCATTTTAAGCAGACATGTAGAGAAGGGAAAACCTCGTTTAGTCTTCTTCAGCATAAGGAGGGGGCAACAAAGGTTTTAACACGAATACTTATGCTAAACAGTTCTGAAGCATCAGGTTCTCTGGTTGCAGACCCAGCTATCAGTAAATACTTGTAATGGAGATGTGGAAAACTACAGAAAAGGAGTTACTTAAAGACTGAACTGGTTGAGAACACGAGGGAAGAATGAAAAAATGCTCTCATAGAAGACCTAAAGATAAAAAGCTAAAAAGATCAGAAAATCCACTCTGAAGAACAAACACTGCTGACAACAAAGCAATCATCAAATTCATCACACAGTGTACTGGTAATGTTTGAAATGTGGAGGAAATATGACAGAAAATGTGCTGATTGTGCTGTGCATTCCTCTAAGGAATTTTTATGCTTAGATTTTTAAAGTGTATAGACAATAATGCATTGTGGTGCAAGGGGGGTATTCAACATGTAAATGTGGTTCCACTGCAGGCTTAAATTGGTGAACTTCTGTTGTCTTCCATAAAAGTGCAATTAGTTATGCTATGTGACCCTTTCCTGTGCCTGAAATTCTAGCTGATCTTGCATCCGGTGACAGTGATGTTCTAAGGGAGAATCAGGGTCAAAGTTTTGCGTAAATGCAGTAAATTAATACTTCAAAAATAAAACAAACAAGTATGTGTTTGTACTACAAATTGTTCAAAAAGTGTGGGATGGGTTCAATTTTTATTTAGGTGTATACCAGAGTGAAGCAGGGTTGAGTCTAGACCTAGATTCTATTTTTTCCTATGATGATGGATGAGTATATGTTCACAGTTTTCATCAGCTATGTTTGTGAGCTTACTCCAGTGTAATCTGTGAGAAGAGCACCAATTTGAGGCAAATATATTCAGAACACACTGCCTTGCTTTTCTGCCCCTTCTGAGGAGGAGTAGTTATTCAGTCTGTGGTGCTGCAGAGAGCTAATGACAGTGCAGAGAAACACCTTGTGTCCAAGTGCCCGAGGCATGTTTGAACAGGGGGATCTGAAATCTGATGGATCTCAGAAGGCAGGCACGATGATTCAACCGCTTCCCTGAGCAGCCTAATCCAATGCTGGATTACCCTTCCAGTGAAGAAATTTTTCCAAATATCCAACCTAAACCTCCCCCGGCACAAACTTTTTCTTATCACTTGTTACATGAGAGAAGAGACTGACATCCACCTTGCCACAACCTCCTCAGATAGCTGTAGACAGCAGTAAGGTCTCCCTTAAGCCTCCTTTTCTTCAGTGAAAACACCATTTCTTTGAGTTGCTTTTTGTAAGACTTATTCTCTAGAGCCTTGACCAGCTTCACTGCCCTCTTTAGATGTGATCCAGCTACTCAATGACTTTGTTGTAGCGAGGGGCCCAAGACTGAACACAGTATTCAAAGTGCAGCCTCACCAGTGCTGAGTACAGGGGGACAATCACTTCCCCAGTCATGCTGGCCACACTATTTCTAACACTAAAGTATTGCTAGAATATTTCTATATATGAATAGAATGCTTTCACCTATCCATCAGTCAGTGTTTGTCAGAAGAAACGAAAGGGTTGTTTCTAAACAGCAAACACCTAGCATCAGTAAAATCTCTAGAGAGAAAGTGCTAATTGAGTAGATCTAGCTGCTTTTCAGTTCTTCTAAGAAAAAAAAGCAACAAAATGTTCAAACTCTTGGAACAGTTTGGCTTGGATGTCAGTAGTTTTTTGGGGAGAGCAATTGATTTTATCATTGTATTTAATGAAATATTCATTGGCTATTTAAGTTTAGTGATACCCAGAGTGATAGCATAGAAAGCTTCTCTGTAGAAATCCTAGCTACTACTTCCATGCTCAGTAATCTACCATATGTTCTGTGTCAGCTTTATACAGTATAAGACATGCCAAACTATTACTAGAGGCAAAAATGTGAAGATTTGATATACTAGGATTGAACCACAGCACCAAGACTAAAGGGAAGTGTCCTGGGTTCAGCAGTAGCAGTCATTTTTCTCCTTCTTAGTAGCTGGTGCAGTGCTGTGGTTTTGACTTTCAGCCTGGGAACAGTGCTGATAACACCAATGTTATTAGCTGCTGCTCAGTAATATTTAGTTTGACCAAGGACTTTCTGAGCCTCATACTCTGCCAGGGAGGAGGGGAAGCTGGGAGGAAGCAGAGACAGGACACCTGACTCAAACTAACCAAAGAGGCATTCCATACCACACCATGCCATGCCCTCTATACAGACTGGGGGCAGTCACCCAGAAGGGCGAGATCACTGCTGGATCAGGCTGGGTATCGGTTGGCAGGTGGTAAGCGGTTGTGTTCTGTTCCCTTGTCATTTCCCTTATCATTATTATTGGCGGTAGCAGCAGTGATTTGTGTTATACCTTAGTTACTGGACTGTTCTAATCTCAACTTGTGGGAGTTACTTTCTTTCGATTCTCTTTCCCATTCCTCCGGGAGCAAGGTGGATGAGGAATGGGGGAGGAGTGAGTGAGCAAGCTATGTGGCTGACTGAACTTAAACCACGACAGGGAGAAGAACAAAAACTGTGAGAAAGAACAAGATGAGACCAGAAATTTAAGTTAATTCCAGATGGTAAGAAGACTTATTTTCTAATTAGCTTACAAGGTAGCTGTTGCCCACTCATATATATACATATAAATCCATATATATATATATATGTATAAGTATACACACATATATAGTATATTCCCATGCATATGCACGTATATATACATATATACATATATGTATATGTTTACACACATGGGTTTTTTACCCCAAGGGGAAGCTAGGACTCAAACACTGCAGGTCAGAGCAGGTACTGGCAGCTTGCCTTCCCTAAAACTAACTGAAATGGAGTGTTGGCAGAGCTCACTAGAACCTGAGGAGACCCCTGTGAGAGCACCCTATCTTTCTAATACTCTCTATGGGCATTTTTCCTCTATTTTTAACATACTGTGGTGACAACCATTGCTACTTGTACAAATCATTCAAAACAATGCAGACTACTATTTCCAGTTTTTAACAAGTCTGAGACAAAAGACTTCTTTGGTAAACCCTGGCTTCCCTCAAAGCACAAATGTAGAAACAATTGTTGCAAAGAAGAGGTAGAGATCAGTTCTACACACTCTAGAAAACTTTGAACTCTCAAAGACAAACCCAAAATCAATTATGCCTTAGCTGAATAAAATATTTAGATGAGAATTGTTTTCCTATTTAACAGGCATCTAAAATCTGTCACAAGCTAAAGTGTTTAAAATTAGGCAAGACAATATTGCTTAACATTTCTTACCTCCCACAGAAACCTGAAAGATCCATTATAGAGAGAATTTTAAACAGAAAATATGTTACCATTTTTAATATTGTCATATTTGGATCATCTTTCAATTTCAAATAGCACACTGTGTTATTTCCTAGAAAAGTAACAGTATCCTTATGTCTTAGGCTAAACGATGCAACTCAAGAAGTCTGACCAACTCACAGCACCAAGCCCCATCCAGATTTTCATAATGTCATTTTCTCAAGCAGGAATCATCTGTTCCTTGAAGTGTGGCCATGACAATAAGATGCATTTTGCGGCAAATAAACATTTCAGTCAGCTATGTCTTGAGGCTACTTTGGTCTTAATTCCAAATTCCATGTGCATGCCCATGCTCCAAAGTGCTAAAAACAAGAAGGAGAATGTCCAGGAAATGGAAGACTGAACTATGAAACTCTAGTCATGCAAGAGGAAGCAAGGAGGCAGATACCACAACATACCCTTTGCCTTCTTATGTGGCGTGACATGAGGGACCCTTTGATTCCAAAAAACAGACGATTATTCTTGATAGCCTATTAGTGATATCAAATCAGGTACAATATTTATTTTCATGTTGATATAAAGGGGTCTACAAGAAAATCTGGAGAGGGACTTTTTACAAGGAAATATAAGGATAGGCCAAAGGGGAATGGCTTTAAGCTGATAGAGGGGAGATTCAGATTAGATATCAGGAAAAAATCTTCACTTTGAGGATGGTGAAGCCCTGGCACAGGGTGCCCAGAGAAGCTGTGGCTGCCCCATCTCTGCCAGTGTTCAAGGCCAGGTTGGACAGGGCTCAGAGCAACCTGCTCTAGGGGAAGCTGTCCCTGTCCATAGCAACGGGTTGGAACTGGATAAGCCTTAAGGTCTCCTCCAACCCAAACAATTCTATGATACATTCCCTTTTTTCCTTTTGAAGAGTCATCATAATCGCCAGTTGATCCAGCTGTCCTTTCAAAACATGTTGCAGATGAGACTGCAAGATTCAAATCACACTGGTTGTCACCATTTACCACAGGAAGCATCTGATCTGATAAATAGGCTCCTAGCTTTATTGTGTGTTTTTTTCATTAAAAAGGAAGATATATTTTACAACCAGGCCTAGCTAGCTGAAATCCAGCCTCATAACCATCTCATACCTTTATCAGATAATCTAGCTGTGTTATCTTTCCTATTAAAGCACATCTTACATTTTCCTTTTGCTATGAAGTATTGAACTTACATGTAGTTACACAGCCAAGATATGATGTAGCCAATTTAAGAACTTACAGGAAAATATATTTAACAGCTGACTGTAAGGTTATCCTTAAATTCTGAAATATCACTTAGTAGCTTCAGTATTACAAATAGAATTTTATATCCATGCTGATGGCAAAACAAGAAGAGAAAGAATATGACAAAGTCAGAACCTGCAGGATATAGGAAATGACCAAGCAGTCCATTTGGACGGCGGCGAACTGCCAAGAATCACACAAGGAGTCATGATATGCTCAACAGGGTACAAAGTAATTTGTGATAATCTCCCTAGGAAGGATATTATCCGCATTATGTATTATTATTTATTGTCTGCTGGTCAGAAGTGGCTGATTCAAGGCCATTGGAAGAACATTTGGCTGTGAACTCTAAAGAAAAGCTTTAAAGTAAAACTGGCACAAAAAGCTAGCAGTCAGATTAAAATAAAGTACATCCTTCCTCCACAAGTGATTCTTTCAGTTAGCCTGAAATAAAACCTTAGCTTCAGGGATTTCGTCAGATTTATTCTTTGCCTTATTTTTTCCACCTCTGTCAGTCTAAATCAAAACTTGAAAGCTGACGTTTTTAGACTGCAGCACTTCAGGTATGGCCATAAATCTCCATTTAGTTATTTACTGAACAAAATCCTCTTGATTCTGAATGGTTTTATACTAATTCAAAACTCCCATTTGCTTTCACTTCTTCCAATAAACAAGTTTGCTTCCTTATTTTTATGGATCAAGTCTGGATATTCAGATACCTTATTTCTTTAGGCCAAATTAACTAATGACAGAATACAGCTGGATCTACCAGTAGCCATAGCGAATTTATCGGACTTAGGAAACATGAAGACTGATCTTCTTTTCCTCACATATCATTCAGGTCAAGTCTAGTCTTTTTGTAATTTTTTATTACAAACTTACAATATCCTCTGGGGTTTTGTCTAGTTGTGGCTATTTGTATTTATTTATGAATTCCTTCATTCTTCACGGCCCTAGAGGTTTGGATTCATAAAAGTTAAGACCACAAGAGTTTATCAGGGACTCATGGTCTCTAAAACTAAAGGAAAGAGAACATTCTAGTAAACAAACAAACAAAAAAAGCTGGACTAGAATCATATTTCTTGAATGCTTCAGGGTATAGCCAGTGTTTATGTACGGTTTATGGTCCAT
Source organism: Forpus xanthops (assembly GCA_032466535.1). NCBI lineage: Eukaryota > Metazoa > Chordata > Aves > Psittaciformes > Psittacidae > Forpus > Forpus xanthops. The sequence goes on along the minus strand of JASSUY010016213.1, from coordinate 1,557 downwards.
ACGCTTGCTTATGCCAATATCAGAAAGGCCATTTCAGATTCAAGGATCACTGATGTAAAAGTCTAAAGAACAAAGTTTCCAAGCAGTCAGCTCCTGCTTCATAGGCATCAGCAAAAAAGAGGGTAAAAAAAAAAAAAAGAAAGAAAAGAAAAAATGGAGATAAAGGATTCCTAATGCATCCAGGGTCAAAAAGAAGTATTTATTCACATAGCACATAATTAAATTGTGGAACTTACGGCCACAGGATGTTGCGAAGGCCAAAAGGATAAATGAGTTAAAAAAATAATTAGGCAAATGATTAGAAAAAAACAATCCATTAAGGACCATTAAGCACAAAGATGTGCATGCAGCCTCTGGCTCAGGAAATCTCAATGCCACAGATTGTCTGCAAATGAGAGAATATACTAAGAAAATGCTCTATAGTTCTCTTTTTATGAAACTCTTTTCCTAAGCACTTTTACTGACTACTCTTCAAGCGGAATAGTGACTATATAACTTAACTAGTACATCTGTTCTTATAGCATTATGCACTAGCTTGATATGTATACAGTCAAAATAAATGGCAAAAAAAAGGACCTGTCTTACATAGTAAAGTTTTAGTGCCAGAATTATATTACTTTTCTTATTTTTTTACAGAGAGAGACTTATGACTTATTTTCAAGATTACCTTACAAATTGCATACAAGTATGAAAAAAAGGTAGTCCTTATAGACAGGGAAGAAGTTAGACAATGATGCAGCAATTGTGTAAAATTAGATATTCTGCACTCAATATAAGTTATAATTTCTTGCAGAATGGAACTAAGAAGTCAGTGTAATAGATTTCTGCTTTAGTTGTATGCTCCTTATTGATATATGTGTGTGTGAATATGAGTGCATGTGCAGAGACAGAAAGAGGGTTTTTTATGTATATAAATACGTTAACTATTGACAATAACATACTAAAACACCTCTCCTCCTACTACTGTTTGGAATGATAACGTTTCCACATTCTATCATCACAAGAATCATACTGCATATTAATTGAAGTATGGAAATGTCAGTGGCCAGATTGCTTAGGTATATGTATTTAGATTGCAATTAATTACGTGTCATACATTTTCACTCCAAAAAGTCAAATCCTTAGCTTTTTGTGTGCTTTTTTTTATTTTGAGCCAAAGAGGTAAGCATGAGGAAAAGATTCTGGGTACTTGGCCTATTAAACTTTCTTCTCAGCACTTTTCATTGGTTACTTTCAAAGGCAGAATACAGATCATGTAATCTACCCTGATATTAATGTCTTAATCTGATCCACTCAGTGAAGATTTACATATGTTATTGCCCACCATATATCTACATTAATGTAACCATTCCTCCTTGCTCGTATTCCTCATGCTTACAAAGGTTCTATTTGCTCTTCTATTATTAAAATGTTATTCTGTGGTTCAGTGGGTATTCAGGTTGGAGCCCCATTTTGCAATGCACAGTAAAATCATGGCTGCTCCCTGAGAGTGTTTCTATTTGACAAAATATGACAGATGAATTAGGCAGGCATATGGGATACAAAGTTGGTAGTGAA
>JASSUY010016208.1:0-70943 GCA_032466535.1 Forpus xanthops | reverse complement strand
GTGCGCGGCGGGAGCGGGCCGGCGCGCACTGCTCCGCGTCCATGGCAACCGCCGGGCCGCCGGCGGCGCTGGAACATGTCTGCCGGGGATCGGCGCTGCGCTGCGGGCTTCGCGTTCCGCTCCCTGCCCCAGAAAGCTCTCCCCTGCCTGGAGGACAAGGACATCCGGGACCGGCTCCTCAAATGGTGGGACGGGGAAAGCCCTCTGTGAAAGGCGTCTCGCTGGGGAGCCGTGGGAGGCGGGCGGTGCTGAGGGCTGGGGCCGTCACCGCATCCTCAGGGCTCCCGCTCTGGTGGCAGCGGGCCAGGGTCTCTCCTGCTTCCCTCTTCCCGGCCTTAAATTGGAATTTTCCTCAGTGTTTTTCAGGCACTTAAATCGCCTGTCCCTTGTCCTCCAGAGCTAGCCAAGATGTACCTCAGCTTCGCAGGGCAGCAGTTGGGCTTTCCCCACCTCTCCTGGGAGGGGCAGAGCCGCTATAAGTGAGAAGGGCAAAAATGAAAAGTAAAAAAGTACAGTTATTGGTCAGAATAGTATTTTATGTAGTGTACCTACGGAGATTGACTGAGTGGGTTAGTACCTATTATGTCTGCAGAATTTTTAATCTCATTTTATTGTTTCAGGTCTATGCAAAGCAGGATCACAGCACAAGCGTTCAGTTTTGACCAGCAGTTTAAACCCTATCAAAAGGATGAATTTGTTATGGTAGTTCTAAGTTTTTGTATTTTAGGTTTACTTTTTTTTTTTTTTTTTCCATGAAATTATAGCTATTGGAAAGCTGAATAACAGCAAATATTATAGTAGGGTTAGCACATTTCTCACTGTCTCCTTAAAAGTAGGTGATTTAGGTGTGGTGCTCATGACTTTGTGGGTTTGATGTATTGTCCAGTAAAAATATTTTAGTCTGTACTAATATTACTCTGTTTTAAGAGGAAAGAATTTCGTAATTCAAGATTCCCAAGAATGGGAATCTGAACTGGATGTTCATCTTGACCACTGCATTTAATGTTGGGAAGTCCACCCAGGAAGGGACTTTGAACAGTGTACATGTAGTTGGTACCTTGCTCACAGCTGTTACTGCCTTGTCACAGTAAATACACTGTGCAAATAAATGTGCATATGCAGCACACATATGAAAATGCAAGAATTTAAAGTTTATTTGATACCATCACTTTACACTGGAATTTTGGGATTTCAGCTTTCTGGGTCTCAAGTCCTTGCTGATTTTGTATCCTCTGCTTTTGTTGTTTGCAAAGTCAAATGTATTTGCAGACAGAAAAAAAATAATAATCCATGTTTTTTAAAAAAGCATGGGTTTAAAATTTATTGTTTTAAAAACAACTCTTTGATTTGTTGTGTATCTACTTTATATTAGCCTGGATAAAGAATCCAGCATTTTTCTGTTTTAAAGAAATTCACACAGAAGTACACCAATATACATCTCCCACTGCTAAACTTTTTTCAATGAAGTTTACTAAATATGCATTTGCCTTCTCAATACTTTTCTCTTTTTGAATTAAAAAATGTAAAAATATCACTATGAAATTATGAACTCTGAGTAGCTGTGATTTAATTGAGAACAGAGGGACCATGACATTATATAGTCTGATCTCTGTATTAGAGAGGTGGTAAAGAGATTTGGTGTTGCAGACTGAAAAATTCAACATTTTCTTAGTAGCTTCTTCAATAATTATTTACTCTGCTTGTATATATGTGTGGGTTTTCTTAATCAGCTTATCTGTCATCTAAACTTATCAGCCACCAATATTACTGTGTATGTCTCATTTTTTTTTTTAATTGATAAATCATTAAAATTGAATACGTCAGATCTTACTGTGGAACATATTCTCCATTCAATACCTTATGGATTTTTTTCTCTGTATGTTTAATAATTTCTGTGTGTCACTACAGTTCTCCAAGCTTCAAATTTATTCACAAAATGTAAATTTAACAATCACATTTTGGTTTGTGTGTGGTTTTTTTTTTACTTCAACAACATTGAATGCAGAGATAGAATTTTGTCATATTTTCTTCCATTTTCTGTACCTGTAAGGATTTCATGCAACCTTTTTGTGTGTTGTTTGACTGAAAGTGCTTTACTGTAAATACTGCATATAAAAATACATGAAGATATCTTGGATATGTAAAAGACACTGGCTACAAAAAGTTACAAACCCATGTATTTGGTAGTGTGATATTTAGTATCCAAACTGAAAGATCATATAGAATCTACTTACTAATTGGATCCTTTTAATTTGTTTTGAAAGTATCCAAGGCATTATAAATGATGAATTTATGTTTCATTTAATTAACTTGTACTCTCTTATTTTAATATTATAGGCATTTTTTAATGATCCAAATGTGAACTCTAGTTTGAAGTTGCTCTCAGCTTCAGGACAATGGACTACATTGGGTAAATTTAGAATAAATTAATCTTAAATAAAAAAGTCTATGTTGTAGCTATTCTTCTCTAATTTACCATTTGTAATAATGACATTTCTTATATGTGTATCTTTATCTGGTTGAAATATTTTAAAGAATGACTTCTACTAAAAAATAAGAAAATGTTCTTACCTAGTTTTTTACTAAATTATCAGACGTTACATTCTTTTTCTTGACCCCTCATCAATCTATAAACCAAGCTACTAGAATTGGTTTTAATTAGTCTGTGTCATCCAGCTGACCCAAACATATATCCAGAGATAATCAACTGCATTAATTATGGAATTATAGTGCTGCTTTATTCAGATAATATTTGGAGAAAGACACTCTTCTATAGAAGACAGATCTGAGATTATTGCTCTGTTTCAAACTGAAGTGGAGGGAGCAAATGATTAGGTAGAGCACACTGCTGAGCTTGCGTAACTATGCTATCTGCACAAGAGTGCTCCAGGCACAGGAACAGCCCTGTCACAGGTTACATTAGTTGCAATCATGGTGTAAAGTGGACTTCTGGTTTGTTGTCATATCATTAACTGCTTGCCATGCTTGACTATGTCTGTAGATGGAGATGAGACACTAAAGGAAAATGACTAAAAGCAAACAGTGCATGATTTTACAGCACTGTTTTGAAGTTGTATTTTTGATTATGTAAATGAAACACAATTTCATGGAAATAGCATGTTAAATTGTAATGGGATTTATGCATAATGTGAACTCTGATGATTTTCTTTAATAGACATATATTGAAAGATCATAGTGGGAAGTCCTCAGTTAATTTGTCTGCAAATACTTTACTGTGTGTAAATATTTAATGAACTTTAGGAGTTTTCTACTTTTTCCATTTCAGTTCTCTGGAATCGGCATAGGTTTTCCCGACTATGTACAGCAAAAATCCATTTTCCAAACATGGTATCCGGCTGTTAAAACAATTGAAATATGTAAGATGCAAAATATATCTCAAGTCAAGTCCCATGTAAGGTGTCTCTTTTTCATTCTGGCAAGCAGAAATAAAATAAATATATTTCAAAGTATGGGTAAACCTTTTCCTGCTTTAGGCAGGAATTTCTTTGGGCTGTCTGTCTAGCCTAGGACTTGCCAGCCCCTGTAGTGCAGGTCAGTAGGTTACATGCCTTGTGAGAAGAGCCGAGGGTCACTTGCCGAGTATCTCAGCTCAGCTCCTGATTCTGTTCAGTCTTCCGCAGCACAAAAGTAATACTTTTTGTTCTCAGGACTGGAAGGGTTCCCTTTCTAAATCCTGAACAGCTGGTATACCCCATTTGCTCTTAAAATTTCATCTTCTCATTCTTTGCCTATTTTTGGTGAGGAATGTTGGCACATTTTTCTATACTTACTCTTCATGTGCATTTTTTGAAAATATAGTAAGAATTAGCTTGGAGTGGGAGGAGGTAAATGATCATCTTCTAGTATTCTTCAGACATGCTTGTATATTAATCCAAATACACTATTTGCTTATGACTGTGGAGTAACCCTTTTATCCTGTTCTTGAAAGAAAATACTAGAAATGGGATTATTTTACTTTTCAGAAAATATGAAGAAAATTAAATAATCTAGATTGGTTGAAATATTTGCAAACAAAAATGCTAGGGTTTTTTTTGCAGGGTAAACATATTTTGGATGCATAATATAAGTAGGATTTAGATGGGTTTTTAGAAAACACCTTTCTCCTCACTATGAGTTTGAGCAGAAATTATTTAGGGATCCACAGAAAGATGTCAACATTATATAAAACATCAAACTAATATTACTATGTAAGAGTGTTTGTTTTCATAATCCTTTTGTCTTTTCCAGGCTGCGACCTCCATTTACCTTCTCACTAAGAATATTTTTATTTTTATTTTTAACTCAGTGGCATGGTTTCACTTTAATTTTTATTTCTACCTCTTCTCTGTTACTAGTCTTTCTCCTTTTCCTAAAACCTGTTCCAAAAAGTTCTTTATTACTTTTTTCCCTTATGTCTAATCTAATTTTTTATTTCTTTTGTCTGCTTTTCATCATCACCTTTGTATTACCAGACCATAATATCCTCAGTCTCCCTTTGTTAGAAGAAAAGGTGGCATAGAATGTGGTGTCCCCAAGGAATGCAACATGCACCTCCCTTCTCAGCTGCCCCGCACATTGGGGTTCCTGGTGGAATCCCACAATAGTATGTTATCTCAAGGACTCCAGCTTTAACACTACTTGAAATACAACATTTTAGGTAAACAATACACAAAGATATTCTCTAGTGTACTTCATCTGATCAGGCAGATTCTTAATGACCTATTCTCATACCACACTTTTTTGTGTCTTGTAGTAGGGATATTTTTTCCTCTCCTCCTGACTGCTTGGCAAAGTACCTGATAGTTCTGCCGTGGGCTTTAAGCCACTGCCACACTCCCTTCATCTGTTATTCTCCTATTTAAAAAATAGAAGCAGCAAAAGGAACAAATTTGATGCATGCCAACTTATGTCTTGAGATTTGTATTTTTAAATAGCTGCAATGAAAACTTGTAGTTTTTCCTTGGACACATTACTGGCCTTGCACCTGTCAGCCGTCTTGGGGAGGCAGGACTGTATCTGCTCAAGCTCAGTTAACACTTAAAAAGATATCTTCAAAGGGGTAGGGTTACTGTCTTTCTGTGCAAATAAAACTTAGTGTTTGCCTAAGAAGGATTCTTGAGTTGCCATATGTACTTGAAGCTCTAACGATTGCTGCCTTTGGAATGGGGTTTTAAAATCTGGAAGATAATCTTAAATCAGCAGGGTTTTAGGCTACTGTTATAAGTTAAAATTTGTAAAAAAATGTTAGATGTTATTTGAACCTATAAATTGGCAGCCTGTACCTTTTAATTTGAAAATACCATCTCTTTAGTGCAGCGCACTGAATGTGCATTATGTATGTTTTATATAAACTGTTTCATAAATAATAAATTGCATGATGTTTCCCTTAGGTAAAAATCTTTCTTAAACTTTAGAGGAATTCTAAATATACCTAATTTGGGTTTTATCTGCCACATACTAGATATGCAACGTGTTCATTTAAAAGTATACTGGAGGCATAGATACTCCAGAGCTAGCTGTTATGAGAAGCTTAAACTGCTTCAGTACTTTTCAGCTTTGTTTTCCACTTGCAGAGTTCTCAAGGCATTTCTTCTTCCTTTTTATTGCTCACTTTTACAGTATTATTAAAACAGGTCACTCTCTTCCAGGAAATTCTGAATCTGCAATTTCAAATCTCACCTCTCAAATGGAGACTACTCTCCATTGTGTATTCCAGTGTATTTAAACTTTTCCACTTATAGTTTGGTTTTCTGAACTACTGAATAGATTACAAAGTTCTTGATTTTTTTTTTTTTCTGATGAAAGTTGTCATAAAATCTCGTTTCAAAGCACAAGCATGTCTCCTTTCCTCCCCCTCGCTCAGTAAAATCCTGACAATTTGAAGGCCTCTGAATAGCTCAGTTTCTTATACTTTGAGCTCAATAACTGGGAAAATGTAAGATGTCTCTGTTTTTCTTAGGTTATTTATCATCTGATTTTTATTAGTCTTGACTCGTGGAGTTTTTGATCCATAGGTCTTTACCAAATAACTTCTATGTTAGAAGCTGATTTGGCTCTTATTAAATCTCTTACAAAATAGAAATAGAAGAACTGGAAGTTTGAAGAGTCTGAAAGTGAGGGTGTGGGAGGAAGCACAAATCAATCAATCCATAGCAGTTTGGGTTTTTTTCTTAGGCTGTGAGGCTGCATGCCATTTTTTTTTTTCTGACTTGCGATTTTGGTAACATAGTTTGATTTTTTTTTTTTGATAGTCACTATGTGGACAGGTAGGACAATGTTATAAACTTTTTTTCTTTAATAAATAGTACCCTTCTTCATAGTTATATGTGCGGATGTGAAGCCAGGCCATTAGATGCCAAGCGAACCTGTAGTGAATCTCTGGCGAATTTTCTTTACATTACATTGGCCCAATAAAATAATTATGAAGTTTCTTGACAGTAGCTTAAGCAGACATATTTTCAAGCCATCAATTTGTAACTTCTTTTTAATTATTTTCTTAGTGTTGCTGAGGCAGATAGTACAGGTTACCTGGTCTTAGATACCAAAATGCTAGCCCTACTTCACCTATGAATAAGCAGTCTCCATGTAATGGAGAAATGGGAGAAATGTATGGGAAAAATTCCAGCGAGTTTTTTTGAGGGAAGAAAAATTTGTTATGCTACACTTGCAAAGACTATGATAAGAATGAAATGACATTCTGGGAAGCATCATCTCTTTTTTTGGCATGTTTCTGTTCCTGAAATACTGCCATCAAGGGTAAAATTTGAATATTTCCTAAACACTAATCTTTAGTGATCCTTTAGGTCACTTTGTCAGGACATCTAATTTTATCTTTAATAGTATGGTCAAAAGCGTTTTCATATTGTGATGTTGGTGACCAGCTTTCCATTAAGGGTACCTACAGTGGAGAAAAGTCATGGAAAGATGTAACGCTGTGAATATTATCTCTGCTGAGGCATATTGCCCTTGTGTTCCGTGCTCACCTGTGTTCATGCTCTCCTGTGCTCCCCTCTGCTGTCCAAAAGCACTTTGAAGGGTGTTCAGGAGGACTTGGAGACGAACAGAGAATATGTTCTAACATTTGGTCTGAACACTTGGACCAGTAGAGATCAGATGGAACTGTACTGAGTTCAAAGTTTCCTAAACATGGAATCAAATGCTATTTGAGATGCCATAAGTTATCCAACACCACATATACAGATTTGTAGATGTAGCACTGTATATAAAGAAGATATGTGCCCTTATGTGCTAATACCTCACTAAGGAAAATACTATACTCAAATCCCACTAGATGTTTATGAGCAACAGAATCAAGCCTTGGATCACTTGCACACACAGAAAACAGGAAAATGATAGAAAAATGTACTCAGCACTTAATGAGTACAGAGATAATACTCCAGATTCGCACAAAAGGTGCTGATAATACCTTTTTAATTTCTGAAATAGCTTGTTAGTAAAGCTTACAGTAGCTACAGAATAACTTTGTTAGAAGTTCAGATATAATACTAAACAAACCAAAAGTTCATCAAGGCTGTTCACTTTGGGTTTTACTTTGTGGGATGCTGTGAGCAGCTATTGACTTTTGTACAGCATCAGGCTGAATCTGGTATTTGCCCGCAGATTCTTTAAGGCTTAAGCTGTGGAATGTGATTTTCTAAGGGTGTGATTTAACGTGCTGTTGAGTTCACACGGTGTTTCATCTCTCTTGTTCCGGCTGATAGTATTACCAACAGGGGGAGCAGACATATGAGCCTTAATGGAAAGTATAATTCAGTTGATTTTACTGTTTTCTTTACACTTGTTTCTTTCTTAGCTTGCTTTGTTTTCTGAGAGACTCTGTGATTAAGTCATGCTTATGTGATCTCTACTTTGTTTACAGAATATCCTACTCACAACTGTTTAGAGAAGTTATTTCCACACTATCAAGTTACTGTAAAACCATGAGTACATGGAAATTCTCCCATTTTAATTATTGCAAGAGACTTGGAGTGAAGCTTTCCTATATATTGCAGGTTCCAAAGTAACAAAAATTGAAGCTACACTGGTGCCCTGTACAGAGATTTCCATGTCATTTTTTGATCGGCTGTACTCTGAAGGAATTGTTAGAGAAACTGGAGATATTGTAAAATGTTATGATGACTATTACGATGATATTCTCATCTCTGATGAATTAAGAAAGGTCAGTATAGCAATGAATAATTTCTTACCATTTTCCTTATACTATAAGGACATTCTTATAAGGACACATTTTTTCAGCAGTTTGTTTTCTTTTTCTGGTGATACCTATTTTCCATGGTAAAAATGGGCATTGAAATGAGTAAGGCACTGCAGTGCCTGAATGTGTGGAAGCAATGCTGGTTTCCAGGTGGACTCTTTTTCCTTTTTAGGTGGAAGAAAAAGGTAAAACCTTCTTCTATCTGCCCTTATCTCAAGTAGTCAGTGCTTAGTGGGGCGTGTGAGGGAATACAGCTACTCATTTGCCTAGGAGGGGAAAAAAAGTGGTGCCAATGGAAAGGTTCTTTGATACCCCCACAATTGTGGGTTCATCCAACCTTCCAGGTAGTAGATGAAATTGAATGTTCTTGATGGATAGTTACATCCAGAAGAATTCCTGGTCAGGAATACTGATCATATTGTGTGTGTAGGCATTTAAGGAAAGTCATCTTAATGCCTTTTCCCTGAAACAAAGGAGAGAAAATCATGAGAAGGGAAATTATTTTTCAGTGCACACCTGAAAAGAACTAAATATAACCCCTGAACAGGCCTGCAAGGTAAATCCTGTTTGTTATACTCCAGTGGAGGTGTCAGAGAGCAGATTATTCTGAAAAAGAATCTCTCTGTCAGTGGCACCTTCTTAATCAACATGTATTTTCCTTGTGTTTCTTTTTACTTCATAAGTAAACCGATTTTTTTTATATACTTATGTTTGTTTAGCATTAGCAAAGCAGAGTGTGGGAGAACTGGATTTTGCTCTTCCTTGTATATATAATCAACATAAGCACCTAATAATTATAGAGTTGCACTCATTTGCACTTGGCAAATCCTTTGAAGCCAGTGTGTTTGAACCAGTGACACTGGTTACAGGATGTGGCCTGAAATACTGGTCTGTCTTGTAAAGTTCTGGGAAAAGGAGAGAACTCAGCCTCATGTTTGAATTTCAGATGTGGCTTGTATCCTAGCAGTTCAAAATACTAAGTATTTATTTGTAAATTGGGTACATGTGAAATGTCTTTTGAAAATTAAGTGTATTGGATGTAGAAAAGTTAGAGGCAACATTTAAAATAAGAAATAATTGGAGTTTCAGTCTCTTTCCATTTTCCTTCCCTTGGTAACAATATGTGTTTCTGCATTTGCAAGTTGAAGGATTCACATTTATTTGAAGTAGATGTGATTCCTACTTGTAAGACCTAAGATGGCAGAAAGAATTACGAGACAAAATCTTCCAGGGACGAAACTTCAGTCCAAACCTGAGATTGACTCAGCCAGCGCTGTGGGAGGGCAGACTGTAGGGGGCAGAAACTGTCTGCTGCTGACAGGGTGGCCCTCTGCTGCAGAGCTCCACGTTTCTTTCCTACCTGCCATGTCTTCTCTTGCTTCAAACCAAGAAGGGGGTTGGGATACCTATGAACTGGCCATCAGCAACAGTTTCTGCCTTGGCTCCTTTTTACTGGGGTTGTGTAGTGGTGTTATAAAGAAGGCCAGAGAGTAGTGAGCTCATGTCTGGCTTTCACCTGTTCACCTAGCCTGGTATCTGCAGTTTAGCTGATGTGACTAAAAGGCCTCGTGTCCGCACTAGGTTACAATTCCTGACCACCCTTACCAGGGTGTGCAGCTGGGGCTAATCTACCATGTCCTCTGTGTTCATATAATATTGCAGCAAAAGGCAGGTGAAACACACAGAAGCAGCTGGATAGCATGTCTGGTTAATCCAGGCTGCAAATAAAGGCTCACTGGAGTCTGCACTAACGAATGGTGCAAGTTTGGGTGATCTCCTCTGAGAGATCCTTGTGATTCCTTTACAAATGTGAGATAACTCTGTAAACTTAGAGTAAAAAAGCAAAAGTAGGCAAAGTTATCAAAGACAAACTAAATGGCAGTAATTGACATGCCAAATCTTCTTGTTTGCAAAAGAAGTGGTAAATGTTCAAGGCCAGATTGGACAGAGCCTTGGATGACCGGGTTTAGTGTAAGGCATTCCTGCCCATGTCAGTGGGGTTGGAGCTACATGATCTTAAGGTCCTTTCCAACCCGCACCACTCTATGAAATATAGGTAGTTCTTTTTCAGATTGCTGTTTTGTTAGCATGATGAGCAACTAACCAGTGAAAAACGACTCTTGAAAAAAATCTTCCTTTAGGTATTGTGGGCACACATCTGGCAGTGATTCTGCTTTATATTGTTACCTGCAAATTTTGGACAGAACTGCATCACTGGAAGAAGAATTTAGACAGGAGTACTTATTTATTTCCACCTCTATTGCATTTATTTTTTATGGACGTAAACTCTGTGACACACAGCAAAGTAGTTGCATTGTTTACAAACTTAATCTCAAACAAGACATTTTCATCTACTTGACCTCCTTGTTATTTTCTTGTTCCACAAGGTCTTGCTTCTGGAAGATTCAGACCATTATGACATATTCAGTTCATTGGATCGCCAGGAATTTCTCTTCTGTCTTTTTAAGCACCTTTGCATTGGGGGAGCTCTTTGCCAGTTTGAAGATGCAGTTGGCCCATACTTAGAAACTACAAAAGCATTTTATAAAGACTTGGTTAGGTAAGTGTCTCAGTGTTATTCAATTGCATATGTATTCGCTGCATGCATGTGCATACACATAGATACTTTGTGTCAATTTGTATAAATTCATTTGCATTACTGCTTCAGGAATGGGGCTGTTATTTAATCAATTTGCAACCTTATTCGTCTACAACTATCAAAACAATGTGTAACAGTGGTTGTAGTTCAGTGGCAAGATCTATGCAGTTTTAATGGCACCTATCCCACATAAACCCTTTTCTTATATATATTGACATTGATGTTTTATAATTCAGTCCCATTTGAAGGATTTTTGTTTCTGTAATTATCTACTGAAAACACAGCATGGCACTGGAATCAGATTGTGTTCCTACTGTCACTGATAAATAACAACAATTAAGTCTTGGATGTATAGTCTTGGGCTATATTCAAGCTGCTTTTGTCTTAGTATTTAAAAATGGAGATATTTTAGTCAAAATTTTAAGTTTTCTATGTATTTTATTCCAACTGATTTTTTTTTTTTTTTAATGCATTTGGCTTTTGGTATTCTTTATTCCACAAATACACTTCTTGCAGCATAAAGCTAAGGGTGATAGAATCATAGAATGGTTTGGGTTGGAAGGCACCTTAAAGATCACCTAGTTCCCTGCACTGCTATGGGCAGGGACACCTTCCACTAGACCAGGATCCTCAAAACCCTATCCAGCCTGGCCTTGAACACTGCCAAGGTTGGGGCAGCCAGAGCTTCTCTGGGCAACCTGTGCCAGTACCTCATTACCCTCTTTGGCTGTAAACATGATACAGTGGACTTGACTTACACACGTTTTTTTGGCAGATCTGGGATAAAGAATTTGGAATATTTTTTTACTTGAGATTAGAGATGATTGATCACAGGTTAAAATTTGGGGAAAAAAGGCATTTTTTTTCCCTGTTTGATATATTCATATCCTGACTTCTCCAATTGATAAAATTTCTTCTTTCCTGATTAGTGGGAAATGGAATGTAGTTATCAGTTATGCAAAGACTCATTCCCAGTTGAGCTAATGGGAATATGAAGATCATGAATGATACTACCAAATTTGATATTATACTATTATTTGCCACTCATAATAAGTATTTGTGAGTTAGTAAAAAGAACAATATTAACCTGAATAATGGAAAACAATTGCAGACTTCTGAAATGAGAGATAGCACAAGAACTCTGCTAATACTAGGTGATGCAAAGCAATGTACACTACAGTAGCTTTAAATTACTTCAAGTAGGAATTGTTATTTTTCTCCCTTATCAGCTGTGTTTGGAATGGTGTGATGGCCAATTGCTAATTCATCTCCTATTTTAACATTATACACATGCATATTAAGGAAAAAATTATGAAAGATGTGTTCATCATTAAGTCTGTTCTTAAAATGTTTTTTGATAAACTTAAGAGTAAAACGTATGTCTGAACAAAGATACAGTAAAAGGATTAGACCCAGCAATTCTTCATCACCTGAATATTTCTGTACTTCTGTAACACTTGCGTATAGATTGCTGTATCCAAACTAAATATTTAAAACAAAATAGTTAGCTGGTTTGGGGATTTCTTCTGTAATACTTAACCAAAGCAGCTTACAGATCTTTAATAACTTCTAAGCAGCTTTTGTATTTTTTTAATGGTCAGTACTTTTCAGAGTGCAAGTTGATTTAGTCACATGCTGTTCCCCAGGGTCATCAAAAATAAGTGATCAAAGTAGCAGTAGAACAGTTGATACTTTCAGAGAAACCACTGAAACCAAAATGAAGTGCAAGTGATATACCAAGAAGATGGTTTAGAAATAATGAACTTAGATTGCTGCATGTATGAGTGTGAATACTGTGATTACTCACAAGAGCTTTCTTATCAGTCTGATTAGTTTTCATATCACACGTAGATGGAAATCAAGTAGATTCCTCAGAAATACAGAATATGACATAAAAAGATCCATCAGTGCTCCAACTCTACCCTCTCTTTCCTTTTAAACAGTGCACTGCACTAGCAACAGGCTGTTTGATACTCTGTTCTGTGGATTTAGTTGACTGCTTTGACTACAGCTGTTTCTGCTCTTGTGTTGTTCAATTGACCTGGGACAAAGCACAAATCCAATCAGTTCCTCCACTTTATTGCTTCACTTTGCTGTTGAGTTGTTTTCTTCTCTACTTGTTCAAGTTTTCTTCTAAGCCACTCCTTTTCTTTACCCCCCTGTTCCTCTTCTTTTTTCTTTACCTGATGTAAATTTGGTGACAATGTCAAGTAGTTCTCATCACTTAAAAAAGTAAGAAATCTGCCAAACCCTTTCCCACCATTTCATGCTGCTGTCAAGGTTTGCTTTTTCTGTACCCTCAACTTGTTCCCTGTTGGCCTTTGATATATTTCTGTGATTTTTCTCATGTGCTGCTGCTTCTTTCCAGAATCATTCTTCTGTTGTTTTGGTAAGTGTTTGGGTGTTCGATTGGTTGTTTTCCCAACTGGCAGCTTGCTTATTTTCTTGAGTTCTGAAGTACATCTACTCAGTTCATGTGACATAACTGATCTTCAGTATCTACCTGCCATGTGTCTCTCTGTTTCTGTGCCTATAATGCCTGCTGATTTCTCACAATCAGTGGAGGCGGCACTAACACTGACTACCCCTTGAAAAAGAAACTCACAATGTAACGAAATCTTTTCTCTTACTCCTTTATTACTGTTGGACCCATGAGAAAAGCTTTTGGTCTTGACATTTGAGACTTTCCTTCCCCTTCACAATCACTGTTGTCTCCTGCTTTGTTCCATTTCTCCCTGCCCCCAATTTATCCAAAATTATGTTGCTGTTTTATTACCACCATCTTGAGAGAAAAGGCCAGTGAAGTGATAAGCAATGCAGCCCTGAAGAGGGACACTCACGCCACAGTCTTAATTTCTAATTTCTAGTCCATGCTGTGCACTTCCTTTTTGCATAAATTACACCAGAAAACAAAGCAATGTAAATTATTTTATTATGGCCTCTTACTTTCAGTGAACAATTGCTAAGGAGGTTAGTGATCTCTTAAATTCTGTTTACCAAACAGATCACCTTCAAATTTCTGTTGAATACCAACTGTTCTTTAAATAATTCTTTTTTAGACTGCTGTCCTCCATCTGTTTTCTTTTCATCTTGGATTGAAACTCCATTGGATACTTTCTACATATTGTAAAGTGGTATTAAATATTTCTCATGGTATTAAACATTCTGTAAAATACACTCTTCTTAAACTTCAATTTTTATGTCTTGAGAGCTCCAAAGCCTTGGCGAAAACTAAATGGATAGTGTAATTATTACTAGCTGCTAGCTGCGTGGAAAAATTAGCCCGCAAAGATTAAATATATCTAATGGACATATGGTTGTAGAGGTATAAAACACCCCTGTTTGCTCGTGTAATAGTTTTCTTAAGAAAAAGAGCCTTGGCATAAGCACATCCACAAAAGTGTCTGTAGTGCTTGTTTTGGCAGACCTGGTATGGGTTTTCCCCCACTTTTCTTTCCTACAGCCTTTTCTCTGGCCTTTCCTGAGTTCTAACTCCAAGGTGCAAGTGTTCAAAACAATAACAAAAGATCTGAGATTTCATTTTATTAAAGCATGTCCATGTGCAGTGCTTTATCATGAAAGAATGCAACAATCTTCTGAAATTAACCCTTCTGGATGTTTTACAAGCCCAGCTGCAGACTTCCAAATACAACTATTAAATATTTTCTCCTTTGTGAAAAGAATAACGATTCCTTCCTAATGAATTAATACACAAATTGTTGTCTCTTATGAATCCAGCAGTAGTCTGTGAACAGCTGAATTCATATAAAATCTAACTTCAAGTGTCATAGAATCATAGAATGGTTTGGGTTAGAAAAAGACCTTAGGATCATCTAGTTCCAACCTGCCTGCCATGGGCAAGGACACCTCCCACTAAACTATGCCACCCAAGGCTCTGTCCAACCTGGCTTTGAGCACTGCCAGCGATGGAACATTTACTACTTCTTTAGGCAACCTGTTCCAGTGCCTCACCATACTCACAGTAAAGAACTTCTTTATATCTAACCTGAACTTCCCCTGTTTAAGTCTAAGTCCATTACCCCTTCTCCTACCACTACAGTTCCTGATGAAGAATCGCTCCCCAGCATCCCTATAGGCCTCCTTCAGATACTGGAAGGCTGCTATGAGGTCTCCACACAGTCTTCTTTTCTCCGGGCTCTAGCCCCTGATTATTCTCATGGCCCTCCTCTGAACTTGCTCCAACAGCTCCATGTCCTTCTTATGTTGAGGACACCATGTCTTGTCATAACATGCATAGCCTAAATAATTTCAAGATCCTTGTCATAGTATTTTGGTTTAGTTAAAATACGTTTACATTACAGAAACTTGTTAATTAAAATATAATCTGCAAATCTTTGTTGCTTGTTTTCTGAACTTAATCACTGATTTTTCTGGCGGTGCCTCTCCATAGTGACAGCTGCTGCAGTATCTTGTAGTCATTGCCTTCTTCTCCTTCCTTCTGTACCATCTCCATGCTCTTTTCCCCATAATAAATGAATTTAGTTAAAGAATTGTTATTTTAATAATTGAAAGCCTAATAAAATATTGCCCGTAAAGTTAAGATATAAATAGAACCCAAAATTAATTGAGACACCATAAGGAAGTTTGCCTTTCATAAAAGGAGAATAGATGCACATTAAAATGATGAAGGAACCACCATATTTGGTGAATAGTTTAGAAGTTAACCATTTGAAAGAACAAAGTGGGGTATGAAAGCTATTTTTAAGGCAATACTATCCTCTTCAAGAGGACAAGGTAATGTTTTCTAAAACCTTTTAGAAAAAAAAGTAAAGAAGAAATAAAGCAAGTAAGTTTGTTAGAGGCAACCTCTTGGTTTCTCTCAGCAAGGGAAGACTATCATCTGATTTTGGCAGACACGTTCTTTTGCCTTAAGAAGTACTAAAAATAAACAGTCTGAAAAATGACTTGCAGGAAGCTAACAACAAGGGGAAAATTTCTCAAGGCAGTAGACTAACTAGGAAGGCTTACTCTTTGTCAGCTCTTTCTTTGGTATCCTATGTACATAGAACATAAAAATTAAAAAGCCAGATATTGAAAACAGGAATGTGAAGCCAGAGTAACTTGAATGCAACTGTGTCTTTTGGGGTGGTCCCCACATATATACCCCCTTTATACCTTGTCCTGAAAGTTGTCACTCTTTCAGCAGAAATGGTTAAAGACCTTCTGAACTGCTGTGGTTTACAGCCTGATACGTTAGCATAAACTGACATCCCTGTTAGTTTATCTTAATATGCTGGTCTGTAAACTGCAGCTGAGTCATGAGCCAGTTGAGCTGTTCCTGCTGGGAAGGCAGTGCTTTCGGAGGGGTAGTAAAGCAGACAACTGGGGTCAGTATAAGCTTCAGCAATGCTGTCTCAATCTACTGTTGAGTATATCAACATGTCAGCTGCAACAAAAATTTCTGAAAAAGCCTCCTTAGTGACTCACCACAGGAAAGATCAACTCCACAGTAGAGGCTTAATTTGTAAGTGACTGTGTCATTACTCCACAGATGAAATCAGTTAATCAGAGAGTCAATTTCTTTTATTAGTTGGAGAGATTGAATCAGCAAAGATGATGCTGGTTAATTTGGGGTTTGTTCCTGTAAAAAGAAGCTCTGTGAAAGCAGTGGTAGTAGGGGACTGCTGCTGCAGATGGCTTTCAGGTGGTGTGGTGTAAACTGGGCTGTGTTTAATACACATACTCCAGCAACTGGGCTATATTGGGACCTTTCCTGGGAACTGAACCTGTTTGTGACAAGGCAGGTTTTGAGCTATGCATTTCTTGGAACTGTGTAAGTTTGGCATTTATAAGGCTCAACTGCTCCACAATACATTAATGTAAATAGGGATCTTTGAAATGAGATAAATTAATAGAAGTTACATGATGTAAATTATGAAGAACTGTAAACATTACTTAAAGTAGACCTGAGGGGAAATTACACATTTAAAAATACTTAAGTCTAAAATATGTTGAGATGCCTGGATGTTTGCAATAATACCTTAATGTTATTAGTGATGGTGATGCGAGAACTGTCAGTCTTCACAACAGTCTAGAAATGTAAAAACTCAGAACTAATGCTATCCTTAGTTGCACAGCTGTCTATATATACAACATTCCAAAGGAGGAAAAATGAACCCAAACTATAATCTATATTAATTCATAATGAGCTAAAGTCTGCATTTCTTCACCAGTACTGCTGCTATTTCTTGCACTCTGTATTAAGATGCAGTTCACTGGTTTGTTTGTTGGTTTTTTTTTTTTCTCTTAAAGAATACATGAAAAGATTTTCACAAAATGTTTAGCTGAATAACTTCTCATAGCTATCAAAATGCAAACTTTATATTGGAGTCATCTGAGCCTGGCTTATACTGCTGTGATTTAGTAGCTTAAAACAATAGATCCAATTCAGCTGACAAGACACATTCAACTGTTTTCAGTAAGATGTCATGATATCTATGCTGTCTAACAGTGGCCAATGCTGATTTCCTGGTCAATGTGACATGAGATGAATTTTAACTATTGATCTGGATCAAATGTGAGCAAGAACACAATGCATGTAATAATAAAGTATTTATTTAATCCACAATTTAATAATCTGTACTTAGTGTGTATTAAGTATGTTATTTCCCAGTGTATGTATTAAGTATGTATTATTCCCCTGTGTTTCAGTGTTCAAAAGAATCCTGAAACAAAAGAAATAAGCATTATTTCTACAGTCTTCAGAGTGTCTGCATATGTAAGTATTCATAATTTTTGATACAAGACTTTACAGGAAGTAGCATGCATAACATGAAAATACACAAAGAAATCATAATATTTCATATTTAAGGGATACTTTTCCATAGCTGTTATTTTTTTATTCATGAACTCTTTCCCTAATCCCATCCTGTTTTCTTGTCTTCTTTACTAACTTTTCATCAATAGCCACTAACTAAGGTTTTATTTGGTAGCTCACTAAAAATACGTTTACTGGATTACACTAGAAGTTGAAATAGTCACCCAGAAACTAATTTGTGGAAAAAAAACCCAAAACAACCAAACCAAGAGGTCTGAGTAATTCTGGGTTTAGATCTACTTGAAATAGCACTAAGGATTAAGAATCCACTCTTGACTTCATATAGTACTGTTTGTAGGAATGTTGCTAGAGCTTTCCAAATAGGTTGTGTCGCATTTGTTTCTGTAAAGACGTCAGAGAAGTTTAGCATACAGAAAGGCTGGGGTTGTGAGACCACTGCTCACCTCTTGTTCCCTCCCTTGTCAAGTCTCATTCCTATCCGTTTCTCTTGCAAAATCATATTTGCCATCAAGATAAGTCTGAGAACTGGCTGCATGTTTAGTAGATTCAGCATATCTGTCATTTAAGTGTTACAGTAGGATGAACTCGTCCAAATTCTTCTTGAGTAACCAGAATATGTAATAATTAAATGTCAGATAATGTACCTGCTTTCAAAAGAACTAGCTGATGTCATTTCAGACTGCACAGACTTCCCTGTAAGCTATCAACAGCCCAGTTGTTCACCTGTGGGTCATGGTCTGTTTAGTTTTATGTGTGATTCATAAAAGGCTTTTGAAAGGTTTTTGAAAATAAGCACTTTATGGAAGTAGCAAAATTTACCTTTCTTCTAGATTGCAGACTGTAATAAAAACAAAATAAGAAAGCAAAACACCGGTAACTTGGTGGTCTTCTGTTACTACTGTTTCATCCCCATCTCTGAATCAAATGTATTGATGTGAACTTTGCAGACTTTTTATGCCTAGGTAGATGGATTGTATTTTTCAAGAGTTTCCCTAACTATCTTTGCCATACATTAAATATCATCAGTATGAAGAGAAAATAAATAAAAATAAAAAAAAAAATGAAGGGAAAGGAGGAGAAAAAGAAGAGGTAAAAAAAAAAAAAAGAAAAAAGTGAATAAGAGAGGAAAAAGAGAAGTGAGAATAGAAGGAGGAGAGGAGAGAGAGGAGAGAGAGGAGAGAGACTGATGACTTTTTGAAACAAAACCATGGATGAAAAACAGAAAATTAAGCGTAAAACCAGAGCAGGCTCTCCTCCCTGTAGCCCTTGGGGAAAGCTGGGCTTTCCTGCACATTATGAAAATTTGTGAGATAAAGGAGAGTTGTGAAATTATGGTTTCCATTAAGGAACATCCTGAAGAATTTTCTCTCAGAATAGAGAAAGGGTTAAAAGGGTATGTCTAGATCATGTGATAGCTATGTGGATCAAAGTTATTTAAACCGTACTTGGAAATTACAGGAAGGGCAGCCACTGGAGCACAAAAGTCATGCTTGTGATGAAAAGTAGGTTTAGTTTTTGGCTTCTTCTTGTAAATAACTGCAGATTGTGATTTTATAATGTGAATGTTGATATGACAATTTTTAAACTTGCTTATTGTCTTGGTTTGTATCTGAAAGAAATGGTCATGCCAAATCAGTCTGAAAGAAATAATAAAAAGCCCTTCTCGTCAAAGTGACTTGAGCTGCTGAGAAACCAGAACACACATTTTTGCAAGCTGGATTGATTAGTGGACAAATATATATACTTGCATATTTGCACAAGTACAAATGGAATTGGAGATGAAGAACTGTATGTAACACAATCCTGAAACTGCCCTTTTTATTTCATTCTTAAGCTGTGGCTAAGAAGCCCTTGTTTTGGAAACAATATCTAAAAAAGGCTGCTATTAGAGATGTAAATATTTCCAGGTATTAAGATGTAATCATACATGCCTGCAGATCCATTTAGCATCACAACCCAATAGACTTGAACATCACAAGAGAGTTTTAAATCTTGTGTCCAAGTACTCTGTGGAACTCCAAATACCCCTGAGAGCTTTGGGGCTTGCATATAATAAAGGAGTTTATTGAAATGCCTCATCACCAGAACCTAACTTGTTCTTGAGGTGTTGAACAAATTTTTAATGTACTAACACTGAATTTAAACAGCCAAAACCTCAACTGACATCTGTCAATTCTGTAAGGACTACAGGAAGTCGATCTTCAGTAGCCATGGGAAAATGTTTAATTGCAACCACATCTTGACATTGGTCTTCTCTTGCTCCTTTTCCAGTCTTGTGCATGAGCTTAGCTTAGTTACGTATCAAGGCCCAAAGGCATTGCAATGCTTAGTATTGTAAAACCTTGCAGCTTGCTCTCCTTACTGCACTTGAGAATCCAGTGTTCAGTTTACATATATCTCTAGAAAACGCCTGAAGAGAGCCAGGCTCCACATTGGAGCTACAGAGCTAGTATGCTGTGTTGCTTAAAACCATCATGCTATTTCTAGCTTGCAGCATTTGACCACCATCAGAAAATGCTGTGAATAAGCATTGACAAATCTCTACCTGTCTCAAACAATGCTCGTATGGTGGTGCTTACCTTAATTTAAGATTTAGAATCTTAACCCAAAGAGAGATACTAGAACATAGAGAAGGGGGGTCATCCTCTTTGAAACACCAGGAGACAAAATGGGAGGCCACTAACAGCTACAGGATAAAATTCACCATAACAAATAGTTCTTGTATAAATAGGAACCCAGACCTTTTCCTTCTAAGCTGAGCCTTAACCTCACAGAGATGTTACACTTTGCATGTTTCCTTGGTCCCATAAAAGATGGATTGTTCTATGCAAAGGAAGATGGCTTCAACAAAAGAACATGTGAGATGTGCCTCTAATCTGGAATAGTCATTGATCTATGAGTTTAAAATGTTCCTGGAGAAAATGGACAATACATGAAATATAGCAATTTCCCTGAGGTGGAAAAGTGGAACAGAACCTGTATCTCTTCAACTGCTGTGTGAAGGTGCTCGGGAGCAGGAGGATATATTCATGTTCTAAATGAAAGGAGGTGTCAGCCATGCATTTGTTGATCTTTCAGATGTTCAATTACCAGACTAAATGTAAACCCTCCAAAATTTCCCCCGTGTAGTTGTTGGAACCTTACGAGATTAGAAGCGTGTGTCAAGCTGTGCTGCCCTATAAATGCTGAAGCTTTTATTGACACGTGCAGATGTAGGGTATGAAACTAAAGAGCCAGTTCTTGCTTTGGTTGCCAGCTCAACATGGTCTTTCAGAACAAGGATTTGGGAGTGAGGTCCTGTGCCTAGACTCCCTCCAGATCTCTTCTGAAGACTGGCAAACACAGTGTTTTCAGTAACAGTTCAAAGTTGTTAGAGCTGTAATGAGGGAGTTCCTTAAACACAAACATTTGAAACTGAACAGATGTTTAGTGAAAAAGAATTACTCATAGACTCATACAATGGTTTGTGTTGGAAGTAACCTTAAAGCTCATGCAATTCCTGCCACGGGCAGGGACATCTTCCAGTAGACCAGGTTGCTCCAAGCCCTGTCCAACCTGGGCTTGAACATTGCCAGGGATGGGGCAGCCACAGCTTCTCTGGGCAAACCTGTCCCAGTGTCTCACCATCCTCATAGTAAAGAATTTCTTCCTAATGTCTAATCTAAATCTCCTTTCTTTCAGTTTAAAGCCAGCTTTACTTATTTTTTTTTTCAGCTTATAGAGCAGCTTTATGTATTGAGTTCCTAAATCTTTTTCTTTTTAAAAGGAAGCATGGTTGGATCATTTTATCATCTGTATTTCAGGCTCTAATTATATAAACACATGCTTATATGTTCAATTTTACATTTCATGTTAATTTTACATTTACGTCAAGATAACTGGAACTATTCAGACAGAGCAACTGTGCACTTCATAGCACCAAGATCCTCATGGAGACATAATACTGCTGAAATAAACCATGGTATACTTATTCTATTTTGCCATGAAATAAACCATTACAATTGGAACAAAATGATAATTTCGTTCAGATTTTATGAACTTCTCATGGGTATCCCCATTGTCACTAATACTGTGGTTGTTTTCTGCTCTCTCTCAGGACATTAATGGCCTGTGTTACCCTTCAAGCAAAAGCCACAATCAGACTTTTGCCTACCTGGTTGTGGACTCGTGCAAGAGGCACGTGAACACTCTGTATCACAGCTTCGGTGGAGGCTTGTTTACAGACTAGTTACAAACCCTACTGTCCTCTGGTGTTGCAGTGGAGGTGGCCTTCTCTCTGCACAGGTACAGGTGGGAACTGCCTGGTTGCCTTGCGAGGAGGAGCAGCTCCTCGGTTACACACTCTGAAGGGTTACACGTTTGTGTAGATGTCTGTGGTTAGTGATAAAAGGTTCTCTGTATTTAAGAAGCATAGTTCATGAAGCTGTTTCCTCGGCAGTTTTGTCACATCTCCCTTCACCCTCTGATCTAATAAAAGCTTCTTTAGATGCCTTCCCCCTTCACGACCCAGGTTTTCAGAAGACACACAAATGCCGGGAGAGACTCCAGAGCCAGTGAACCCCCCGATGAAAGTCTATCAGGGGAGCATCCGTCCATCCGTCCATCCGTCCATCCATCCATCCACTCACTCATCCGTCCATCCCTCTCTCTTTCCCTGCCTGCCTGCCCTCGCCCCCAGCCCGCGCTCCGTCCCGCGCGGTGACACCGGCAGGAGCCCCGTGACGCACGCGGCTGCAGCCAGGTGAGGCGGGGACCGAGGGCTGCCCGGCCGGCTCTGGCCTCCCTTCGGTCCGCCAAGGCCGGGCCCTGCGGCCGCCCTCGCTGCGGAGGGAGCCCCGGAGGAGGGACCCCGGATCGACGTCCACTGCCCCTCTGCGGCCGTGACGCGGACGGGGGCAGCCCGTGCCCAGCGGCGGGATGGAGCGGGGCGGGCTCCTGGAAGTTGGGACAGAAGTTGGGAAAGGAAAATAAAAGTTCTGGTTGGCGGCACCACTCCGCGGCGCCACAGTGCGGGCGGGCGGGTGGCAGGCGGGAGGGCCTCAAACGGGGGTGCTGGGGGTGACGGACCAGGGCGTGCATAAGGCGGCCTTGGAGCGCACGCGGTTTGGGGCTTGGGGGGCCGGGCAGCGCAGGATGGTCCTGGGGTGGGAGGTGGGGCGGGAGGGCGCTCATAGGAGGGCTGAGCCCATGCCCGGCTGCCTCGGTCGGATACGGTGCGGGCGGGCTCAGGAGGGGCGGAGCCGGCGGCGGAGAGTGATTCGGGCGGGCGTAACTCCGAACTTTTGTTTGGTGTGTTGTGCGAGTTAGTTTCCGCCGCCGGGACAGAGGCGCCGGCCGGGCTGGGCCGCGCTCGGGGAAGAGCCGCACGCTCAGAACTGCTTTGCCAGTTGCTGCGGCCGGGTCGGTTTCCCCGCCGAGGGGCGAGAAACACCGACCACAGCAAGGACGAGACGCGGCCCACGGAGCGGGGCATGCGGGGCCGGGAATCCGGGCTCTGAGTCGCCGAGCCCCGCCAGGAAAGCGCCGGGGGGTCCCGACGGAGCCATGGATCCCGGGCAGCCTCAACAGCAGCAGCCGACGCAGGCACCGCAGCCCCCGGCCTCGCAGCAGGCACCGCCGCAGCCACCGGGCGCTGTGTCGGGGGCCCCGTCCGGCGCGGCGCAGCCCCCAGGCGCGGGCCCCCCCCCGGCGGGGCACCAGATTGTCCATGTGCGGGGCGACTCGGAGACCGACTTGGAGGCGCTGTTCAACGCCGTGATGAACCCCAAGGGCGCCAACGTGCCGCACACGCTGCCCATGCGGCTTCGGAAGCTGCCCGACTCCTTCTTCAAGCCGCCCGAGCCCAAGGCCCACTCCCGCCAGGTGAGGGGGGTGGAGGCGGCCCGGCCGAGAGATCGCTCTCTGCCACCGCCGAGCTCCTCCCGGGGGAGGTGTGTGGGGGAGGGGGCCGGGGCGGGAATCCGCCCTCGGCGGGGTTGAGCGGGGGGGGGGGCTCCGGCGGGGCGCTGCCTGCGCTGCTTCCTCCTCGCCTTGCGGGGTAGCCTGTCCTCTTCCCTCCCCTCCGGCTGGCCCCGCGCCGCAGGGCGCTGCGGGGGAGCCGGCGGCCGCGGGCCCCAGCCCGGGCTCCGGTGGGGCCTCGGACTCCACATCCGTTCCGTGGCGAGATTCGGCTGCTGTCCCGGCCGCTACGTGCAGGCGGCGGTGGGGGAGCCCCTAAAACTGAAGCGAAAACTCTTAAGCTCGGAAGAGGGGGAGGGTTTCGCTGTGAGGTCTGAGCCTCCCGCGGCGCGGGGCGGCCTGTCTGTAGAGGGGGGTAAGGCGACTGTGGCAAACTTCTACACCCCCCAGCGCCCCGTCAAACAATATGGATGGAGTTGTTCCACCATTTCATCGCTGTGCTGGGTTGAGTGGGATTAAACCCCCCAGTGCACATATGAACTTAAGGAGCTCAGTCCTTAACTTCTGAGCGGCCCGTCACGTCCGGCGGCGGAGGGGTCCGCTCCTTGGGCAGCAGCGGCCCTGAAGTCCGCGGCCGGGAGCGGCGAGGCCGGGGCGGGGGGTGTGGGGCCGGGCCCGGGGGAAGGCGGGGGAGGGGGAACGCGGGGCCAGGCCGGGGCTCGCCCTCCGGGAGCGTTTGGTCTTCCACTGAGAGACTTTGCGCCCGGGCCGAAGTATTGGTGCGAGTGCGACTGAAAGTTAATGTCTAGGCTGCGGTTACCATCTTTTTGGAAGGAGACTGTGCCTACTCGAGTGTTTTATTAAGTAATGAACTTTGTTGCTAAGCTGTAAAGTACGTTTTATTATTGGCTATTGTCGCTTTGTCTGTGTAGCCAGTAGGAGTGAAACTTGCTCTGTGTACTGGTACCCTTGTTGTTAAGGATCTGTCAACATTTCCATTATTAAACTTCTGTTTTGAAGGATTTATGACTTGGCTTCAGAAGTTCACTTCAGGCTGAGCCTTTGGCCCATACTCTAGGCCTAGGAGTTAATTCATTTTCCAAGTACTCGAAAAGATCAGTCTGGCCTTCATATTGCAAGACTGAAAAGAAGATAGAAAGGGGTGGGGCTGAGTTGCTCCTGTAGTTTTGCTTACTTCTGAGTTGGAGAGCTTTAATAGCATACTGAAATGCAGTAAGGAATAAGGTGGTGTTGTGTAGGGTTTCTTTTCCGAAGTTGTGCGGCTTTTACCATGGTTCCGTTGTGTACAAATGTGAGCTCTGGTGTATGTTCAGCTAGCACTTGGTGCTGTGTCAAATACAGTAACTGCAGTGAAACAGCTATTGTGTTTGAAATGCGCTGAATATGTGTGACATTAATACACCTTGTACTTTTAAGCTTAGCATTCTCTTGCTTGTGTATGTTTTTCATCTGTAAAGCATGTTAAGGTGAGTCGCTCTGCTTTGTAACAGTTGGTGGTTCCTATAACATAAGCTGTAAATTCGGCTGAAGACTGAGAATAATTTGCTCCATTATGGACTGTCTTTTATAATACAGCTGTTTTCTTTTTCAGTTTAGTTGTGCCACAGGAGTGTTCTGTTTAACAGAAAAAGTATTTAAGTTTCTGTTGTTTGCCCTGGTTTTCACGAATTAATATGCCTCAGATTCAGTTAATTTACAACTTGTGTATTTTGTCTAAATGTAAATGTAAGCTAATTCGTTTCCAATTTAATACATGGAAGTTCTCATGTGCTTGCATAGATATGTAGTGAAACAGAATTGTCAGTCTCTGTAGGAATGCAAGTGGGGCCTTAATGGTGCAATACCTTGAGTAGAGAGGTGTGGCAAAGGCTGTGATACATGCATCTTATTATAGGTGTCCATGTTGTTCTCGTGTATCTACAGAATAAATATATAACGAAAACTCGATATTGCTTTAATCCAGTTTTCAGAGCTGCTTTTTGTGTTTCATGGTACACTACTGGCAGGGAAGTTCTGTTTACTTACGGCTGGTAACTGGTGAATGGTGAGTCACTTGTGATTAATTGGTTAAATAGTTCGCTGAAGCTCTGCTTTGGTTGAAGTATGGACAGACTTTATAAGCTCCCTTTACCCTTAAAAGCACAGTTTGTGTGCAGGTTAGGGAATTCTGACTTCAGTTTTGTGGTATAGGCGGTTTGTATGGCTGTGTTCAGGGGTCTTCTCTGATGGATCTTACTGCTGTCAAATGGCATTTTTTTTTTTTTGTTACTTTTCTCCTTGTGGAACCTTTTAAACCCTTGTAGAGGGTGTATGTGTGGGTGCCCTTGACCCCCATTTCAAAAGGAGAGTTGTGGTCAACTCCCCCATCAGACAGTAGGTGCCGTGGGAATGAGTGGTATTGTACCATGCAACGTGCTTTGTTGGGTCTGCTGACTTCGGGTAAGCTTTTCCCTTAACCCTGCAACAGGGAATAAGAACTCCAGTTTTCAAAATAAAACTAAAGGGACTTAGCACGTACTTATAGTTAGTATTTTTTTGACTTACACGAGGGCTTTTGTGATGCTAATCAACCAGCCTACTTGGAGTCTCTCTTCACCAGCAGTAACTGGAAAAGAAGTAGAACTTTAGAATGATGAACTTGTGAATTTTTTCTGAAAGGTTCATTTAAAGTGAAGTGTTGTCTGACAGCTGCATTTCTGATGAAATATGAGAGTCTTAATGGGAATAATTTCACTCCTGGCAGGCCAGCACTGATGCAGGGACAGCAGGAGCCCTGACCCCGCAGCATGTCCGAGCTCATTCCTCTCCAGCATCACTGCAGCTGGGAGCTGTTTCTCCAGGGACACTTACACCCTCTGGAGTAGTGACTGGACCTGGAGCTCCAGCCTCTCAACATCTCCGCCAGTCTTCGTTTGAGATCCCTGATGATGTGCCTTTGCCACCAGGCTGGGAGATGGCTAAGACACCATCTGGACAGAGATACTTTCTTAAGTAAGTAAAACTTGTCTTCAGTGGGCTGTATCTTTGGTACTTTTTTGTTGTTGGTGGTAATTTTTTGTTGTTATATTTTTTGTTGTTTTATTTTATAATATTTGAATTTTAGTATATTTTGTTGTGTTTAAAAAGCATATTTTGAAAAAAACATGCTCCTGACGTTAAGTAGGAGATCCTACAGCTCCAGTATTTCTCCAGTGTCAGTTCTCTTCTGTTTCTGAAAACTGTATGGTACTCTGTGAATATTTACTCAATCTTAGCTGAAGAATGTTATCTATTACGTTGTGTGCTAAAAATCAGTGAAATCCACACATTGATTTTTAAACAATGTGAGTTTTAGATTTGCTGAATCTTGCCAGAGTTGTTATGCAGGTCAAAGTACGTTTTAGTGATCCAGACACAGAAATACAGAGTAACTTTAGAAACTATTGTAGTGAGGCTATATCAACTAACTTATTTTTTGAATAGGGACAGTAGTGTATGTAAGCAATGGAAATGTTTTTGCCTGCTGTCTACTTGTGAGGAAATGAATGTGTGTTTGATAGCAATAGTTGGGTCTGTGACTCTGAACTGCTCCACATTCCCCACAGTGAAAGGGAAATTGCAGAACTTTTTAACATCATTTCTTGTTCCTACAGCTGTAGCTTTTTCGCACAGTGAAATTAGTATCACCTTTTCTGTACCTGAAGAGAGGTTACACATGCCAGCCATCTGACCCCTAATCCATCAGGCAGCATTTTGTTTTATGCTGAGTAGTTTTCTAAAATAGCAGGAGCTTGTCCTTCTTTCTGAAAGTGTGCCTACCAAGACATAGAATTGGCCCTCAAATATCTCGACTATATTTTGGACAGTTAGTTTAACTGCAGGTCTCCAAGTAATATCATTATATATCATTTTCAGGGCTGGGAGAGAGAAGGGGTAGGAGTGTGTTATTTATATAAAACTTTTCAGCCAAGAACAACATCTTTATCCCTACCTTTCTTGCTAAAACATTGTCATTAATATGCACTTTTGATTGCAGTGGTTGACTTTGTAGCTTCAGAAAACAAATTTGTCTGCACTGAAAATGGAACTTGCACAGCTTCTTAAAACTGCTTCAGTGGTGTTTCCCTACAGAGGAAAATTAGCATAACTTTTTTACTTAAGAGAGTTATTATCTGAACTGGAAGTTTACTTCTTGAAAACAGTCATTCTGTATTACGAGTGTGAAAATGAGCATTAGCTGTACATCCGAAATATGTGTATTTTTTTTTTTTTGCGATATTGAACAAATTGGTGTATTCTGGAATGTGAGCTCTTCAGTGTGCACAACTACAGGTATTTTGGAACCTGTAAGTTTACGCCATTTGAGAACTGTAGCTTATTGGACGTTGAGGAAAGCATATACCCAGTTTGGAAATTAAAAGCTAACTTTGTTTTGACTGTACTAGAGAGAGCTCTTAAGGAGCAGCTTATGAAGCGTGAAAAATAGATACTTGATTTAAAGTTTTACTGTCACAAATGCTTGTTCTTGATAACACTGCTAATTTTACTGGAAGCAGAACAGTTTGAGATGCAGAATGACTTTACACTTGTACAACAGATTTTTCTTTGTTACACTCATTCAGGTAAAATCAGTGAATGATTTTTTTGTTTGTTTCCAGAAAGCTTTTCTGCAGTTTCACTGTTACCATAAAACTCTTTTTTTCCTGCAATTTTTTTTTTCTTTTTTTTTTTTGTCCTTTCTTGGTGTCCTGGTATCCATTTCAAAGGGTCAGGTTTCAGAAAGAACAATAAAGAGCCTGAGACTGGAAAGTACACACAAGTCTGGCAAACTCATCTGCATGAGCAAGATCATTTGTTCTCAAGCAGACATCCAAAGTAAATGATTGAAAGAGCTGCTAGCTGTGAAGGATGTGTCTTGATGGGGAAAGGAGTGGAAACAAACCAGGTTGTTAGGAAGAAAAATAAAGGCTGTACTTTTTGAACCTATCCCTGCTGGGTCACATGCTGACCTTGGGAGATTTTTAACAGTGAAACAGGCTGTTTGCTTTCTGCTTTCATTGGGTGATACTGTGGGATGGGAGAGTCTAACAAGGATAGTTCTGAAGGCTCTGTTAGCACCTGAAGAATATTTGTTGTTCCTAAAAGTTTGCTTACTAGTTACCTACAGGTGAGATCCACCAACTTCACTAGAGTTAGGAAGATTTGCTGAAAGCATTTCAAGTACAAGCAAAATGTTTGCTAGGGATGTTTAGGAAATCCAAAGAAGTGTAAGAATTATTTTTGAGTGACAAGTTTGTATTTCAGGAGCTTTTCTCAGTGTTAAGTGGTAAATTCAATCTCATCTCTACAAGCCCATTAAAGCTCACATCATGTCTAGTTAAACATTTGCTCAGAGCTTGCGTGCTGAGATTCCTGATGCTAAATACATTTAATGGGGTTCCTTCTACCATATGCAGATTTTTGGTGTGTCTTCCAAGTATTCAGCTTTTTTTTATTGGATTGGCTGCATTGCTCTTTGTTTCCATGTACTCTGTTCTGTAGCCACTCCATGAGCAGTCTGGTAATCAGGCTCTAGAAAGATCTCTGCAGAATAGGTAACACTATTAGATTTTTTCCAGATGTCAGTAAGCCTTATGGTTGTAGTTATCATAACATACTACAGTGCAAACGGAGTAATATAAAATTGAGTACTGCACTTAATATGGACTGAAATATAATCACTTCCAGTAATCAATAGGTCAAGCACTGCAAGTATGGTAGTTTGCACGAAGAAATGAAAATAATGCATATAGGGGTGAAAATGTCTATATATTTATATGAATGCACAGAGTTATTTGGCCATATTTTGTATGCACACTACACATGTATACATATGCATTAAAAGAGAGTGAGTGCGGTAGTGTAGGCTCTGAACCAGAGCTACTCTTGCAAATCGGTCCCTCGTCTTGATAAATAGACCCCTCTGTGTGGGAGTGCCCAGCATATGATTTGCCAGAATTCCAGTCATTAGTATTCATCTCCCTGTTATAAGTAGGATTCTGGAGTATAGTTTTCTATTAGTGAAATACAGATAATTTTGGCCAGCGAGTGAAGGCATGCTTGCTAGACAGTTTGTAAAGCCGATACCTTTTTTTGCTGCTTAAATAGAACTCATAAGCTAAGCCTTGCCTGGTTAGTAAGTGGTCACATCTGAGTCATCTCGGCATTGCTGTGTGAAACACTTTAGCCCTGTTCTTAAATATGCAGTAAAAAAGATGTGTTTGGTTTGTGTGGTGATGTCAACCACATTGCTTTTAACCACTTCCTGTTAGCCAGCTGCTGGTTGACATTTCAGTGAACTATGGAGAAAGATAGGGGATTGCTCTCTAGTCAAAAGATAATATGCCATGGGAATAGCAGACAGCAACTTGCAGAGAGAAGAAAGTTTTGCTCTGTTTTAGAATTACTCTTGCATTGTTTTAACTTCGTGTTATGCTTTTAATTCTTACAAAGCTTGTGTGATGCTTCTCATTTTGTAGTGTGAAGAAAAGTTAAATGCTTGTCTAGCAAACAAGTCTTGTAATTATTTTTCCTACAGGAAGTAGTTCTTGCAAGCAGTTTATCAACAACTTCCTATTTTTTTCTCTGAAGTGTTGAATGACTTCCTGAAGGAGGCCAAGGTGGTTTTCATTAGTATCTGTGGGTGTGTTTGAGGTGGTTACCCATCTGGCAGAAACCTTAAGAACAGATTGTTGTTACACGTTTTTTGTGTGCTCTATCAGAGGCATGGCTTTGGATGTTATGCAACCAAATCATTTTAAGATAACAGGGAAGTTTGTTGCTGTGCCTTTTTTTTTTTTATGTCAGACATGAAAAATAACCAGCAACACCATTAAATTTCTCTTGGATCCCATTTTTGCCCCTGACTAGAACCACCCACTGACAACACCAATATGATCTGTTCTGTTCCTCCTCCTCTCCTTCCCCCCACCCCCCCAAAGTAATCAGCACAGATGTGTTGAGGAAAAACTGCTGTCACAGTTGAATATTTTATTAAATACTGGGGAAATGCATGTTCAGAACCATCAGTTCTGAACATCTTGTGTTTATGGTTCTACAGTTCAGTCTAGTTTGTCATTAAGAGAGTTGTATTGTTGGAAATCAAAACTGCAACCACTGCTCTTAGATAAGTTTGTCCTCTTTTTTATGCCTTTTGTACTAAAAAGCAGTTGGAGACTTTTTGTTAAAATTTATTTGTAGTATATCAGCTTAATTTCAGTTTTATGTTGATGTTTTCTGTGTGTTTATGAAAACATTTGTAAGATCCATGATCTGGAGGAAAAAAAAAAAAGCCACAAAATCTCTGCAGGGGAAAATGGGCCCTGTCAGTTTCAGAATGTAGCTGGGGAAAAAATATTAGTTAAACTGAATATTAGTAAAACAAGCTGTGGGAAGTTCTTGGAAACTTCAGTTTTTTTGTCTTGGAAGACAGTCATAGTACTACTGTGTACATATCTTTCCTTCTGCCTCTTACTTTTGAAGCGTCCTGCAAAATAACAATATCTTTGAACAGGTGGAGGAAGAATAAGGGCAAACCTGCATTGTTTGTGTTAAGGCTGAGCCTGAGCTAGGAGGAGGATGAAAGTACATACTCAGCCCTGTGAGTTCAGAAAACTCATAGCCAGCTTAGTGGGTGGGCATCCGTGAAGGCAATGGCACATGGTGCTTTTCTTGTGTTTGGGTTTGTTTTGCTTAAGAAAAATTGCAGAGGTTGATGTCCGTGCCTTCAGTACTCCTCTACCATACAAGGTGATTTTATAAGACTATTCCAAAAACAGTTTAATAGATGTGGTTTAAGGTAGACCAAAAACATACCCTGTGCTGTTCACTACTGAATTTTCCATTTACTTATAAGTATGTTGGCATTTCTTATCGCTGATGAGTTTGTTTTTTTTTTTTTTTTAATCAGCTGTTGATCTGCACCTTTCTTCCTCCTACATATTTGGCCTTTCAGTATCTCTCTCATAAAATAATCCTTGTGCTTTATAGTGTCTGATTTGGTGCCTGTCATCATCTTCCAGTAAACTCTGAAAGCACTGGATTAAACCTCTGCTGCAAGCTTCGATGTACCAGCTGTAGCATATTTAATTTTTACAAATCTAAATGGAATCTGAATACACATGCAGTTGAAAGAGAAAGTATTTGCATGCTTAAAAAAATTGGGTTGAATTAATGAAATGTTCATTAAGGATGACTACCCTTATGGAATTGGTCAAAATTATATCTCATTTAACTGTTGAGAACACTGGTGTAGTTTTGGTTTGTAGGCTTTCTTATCTCCTGAATCAAATTTGAGAACAGTTTTATCTTACTTGTAAGTCTGTAAACTTTGAATTCTGTTGAAAGCTGTAATTGTGATAGAGATCTTATTAAGAAGTCTTCTATGTAAGAAAAATCTTAGTCTCTGATCAGTAATAAGAAGCTTCTGGTACAAGTTTAATCAGAATTTTGTGTATAAAAAAGATGCTTCTGCAATTCTGCTTATTTAAGACTTTGTCAGGTTATATTTGGTTAATAGTATTGAGCTCTGTGGGAGCAATTACACCACGATGGAACCACTTCTGTTTTCTCAGGCTTTGACCTCTTCTAAAGACAAGCAAGAATTTGGTATAAATCAAGATTAGTGTCTTCTGGACTCTTACCCTTTCGCCTTTCTTCTTCTTTGTTGAAGATGGCAAAGAATTCCAGTTGTGGTTTTTCTAGTAGATGTCTGGGTTGTTGCATAGGGTAATCTGTAACTCATCAGTCACATCATGGAAATTTCGACTTGATAGAAAGCAGTAAAATAGTAAGAATATGTTAATTTCAAAGTTCCCGTGAAAGTAAGACAGGCACTACCCCACCAGCTTTTGCAAAAAAAAATACTTCTAATGGGTAAACGCAATTGAACTGATCAATGGCATCTGTGGGTAAAATCATACCTACTTTTAGAAGATCCATTTCTCACTTCTTTCCTGTTCTGGAAATGCATTCCAAATAGAAACCCTCCATTTATAGTGTGCTTGGTTTCCTCTGCAGTTGTGGTGCAACAGCTGCGAAGCTTTAAAAGCTGTCATGGAGCAAGCCAAGTGGGTTTTTCACCCAGCTTATGCATTTTTACAGTAGACTCTCAGAGAAAGCAACTTCCTAGCACTGGGGAAGCTGGAAATTGAACTGCAGGACCTGAATTGGGTCATGTGTAAAATTCCTGGTTTGCTCCCAAGGAATTATAGTCACATATCGGATACAAGCACTTACTGGATGACACCCAGGAGAGCAAGATATGTTACTCAGGGTTGAAATACAAGATAAGCTGTTAAAACTAGTCTGATTTCAACTGCAAGCAGTTTCTTTCAGGCTCTTGATTAAGAGTAGACATCTCCCCCCACAAAATGAGGTAAACAGCTGTAGAGAGCTGACAGCCAAAAACTAGAGGTGTTTCTTTTCTTTTTATATGTGGCCAGACCACTGGATGTGTTCATAGCGGGGAACAAATTCAGATGACGTAATTAGATCTAGTTTAACCTTTTGAAACTGATAGTTACTTCTTCTATTTGTTTTGCATCCTTTTATTTTGATAAATTCCAACATATTTGCATTTATTGTTTGTACAATCCAAGATACATACACAGTAAAGCTCATTAATGGTGGAACTCACTGTCTTTCACTATTTGTATAAATATTATTCCCTATTTTGATGTGTGTGTGTGTTATTTCTTCCTTCTTACCTCCCACTTCTCCCCCCCACCAGCTGTGAATAATTTTGTAAACCCTAATGTTGAAATTACTTAAATAATTTTAAAGAAATTCTGTTTTCATTTTAAATCTTTAAATTTTAAAGAAAATTTCACTTGGCTGAATGCAGGAATTTCACAGGAGTAGCAGTCCTCTGACAGGTCCCCCCAGGATGTGATCAGGATACCATGTAGTTGACCCAAGAGAAAGCCAGAATTGTCTGTAGGGGAAATGTGACAGCCTGGGGGTATATAGCATAATGTAGAATAAAGTTCTTGGGAGGAGACTGTGTACTGGAATGTTAACAGATAGATGCCATGTAATGGCAGAACATTCTCTCACAACCAACTTAGAATCATAGACTCGTAGAATAGTTAAGATTGGAAAGGACCTTAAGATCATCTAGTTACAACCCACCTGGCATGGGCAGGGACACCTTCCACTAAACCATGACACCCGAGGCTCTGTCCAGTCCAGCCTAGGACACTGCCAGCGATGAAGCATTCGCAACTTCCCTGGGCAGCACATTCCAGTGCCTCACCACCCTTACAGTAAAGAATTTCTTCCTCATATCTAATCTAAACTTCTCCTGTTTAAGTTTGAGCCCATTACCCCTTGTCCTCTCAGTACAGTCCCTAATGAAGAGTCCCTTTGCAGCACCCCTGTAGGCCTCCTTCAGGTACTGGAAGGCTGCTTATTTTGATGTAAGGCTATATTGGGAAGTGTACCAGGTAAACTGTATTTTTTTGTGAAGTATTTAAATAGGTGTCTAGAGCCATACATCTTTATTAAAACTGTGCCTGATAGGTTTTGTTTGTTTGTTTTTTTAACAAAACTTGAATTTTATTTGGAGAACAAGAATTTTTGAAAGGCATAAATAGCCTGCATTGCTGTCTCATTGCCTCCTGAAGTGCTTCTTGGAGTCTGTTTTCTGGGATTCACTCTGCTGGTATTTTATTTGGCTTTTAACTGAGTTACTTCAGGCTATGTTTGGGGCAAGTATAGCTAAGTTTTCTAAATTGCTGGTTAATTCAAGATAATAATATAAAGCTGCCTTGTAAAGTAAGACTTTTACCAGCATAGTGTCTGCCAGTCATGCCAGTTGCTAAGGAAACAAAGCTGTCTTGAAAACAATCTTGGACTTCGGTTTAATTTCACTAATGAGACTTTGCTGTGTCATACTGAAAGACCAGATCACTTTTGTTGAGCCTTTGACGTTCTGTTTGGTAACTTAGATCAGTGTTAGTGGTTAAGGTTTGTTATTGATTATTACATTGTGATTGTGAAGCCATTTTTTTTTTTTTCATTGAACTGTTTATAGGAAAGTCAAAGGTCATTTACTCTT
The DNA here is from genome assembly GCA_032466535.1 of Forpus xanthops. Lineage (NCBI taxonomy): Eukaryota > Metazoa > Chordata > Aves > Psittaciformes > Psittacidae > Forpus > Forpus xanthops. The sequence continues at coordinate 36,334 of JASSUY010016208.1, read as the reverse complement.
GCTAGTTTATCTCCAGTGGGTTCTGATTTATGGAGAGCTTTGTGGGAAACCTGTTTGCACTACACAAGTTTGTTTAAGTAGTGTTACTGCTTAAAGGATGCCTTTCCCTTTCTGATTACCTGTTGTAACTGAAATGCTAAGTAAACTTTTTGCCTTTTCCAGGCATGTTGTAAAATCAGACACTTATGATGTAATAAAATATTATCTGAATGTAAACAATCCTTGGTTATAGAGGCAAATGGAGTCCTTTGGGTAAAGGAAAGAAACAACTCCCAGGTATATTTTCTCATAGGACCTCACCTTTCAACAGTTGGGGGTTTTTTATTTTTTATTTGTTGTTCCTACTTGAAAAGCCTGATTGGCAGTTCCTTTGCAATTACTTTCATTCCAACATTTGTATACTCTCTTTAGAATGGTGAGAAATAGAACGCAAGAGAAATTTCTCCTATATTTTTTAACAAGGTATAGTTAATATATCTATATATACATAACTGTATAAACCTAAGTATCCAATGCACAGATAATTCAGTGATAATTTTTAATCCTTAATTTCCATCTGTATATGTCACTTAAACTCTTCTAGCCAGTGAGTGTAACATTTGTACTGAAGTAAGGGTTACCCTTTGTAACTGGTCTTTCAGGTTTTCACTTCTTATGGGAATCTTATTCTGAAGTTATTCTGAAGCAAACCTAAGATGTTGGCACCGTATAATTACTAGGTAACAGAGGACAGGAGCTTCCAGATTTGTGGTATTAGGTGAACTGTTATAATCTGTATGCCTGTGAGTTTTTTGGTTTTGTTTTTTTTTTTTTTAAGCTGTAATGACTAATAGCTGGAAAAACTTTTTGGATATTTCACAATATCATAGTGATTTAGTCCCTGGCTTAGGCATAAGGAAGAGAAAAATCAGACTTTAGCATAAACAATAAGTTAAGAATTAGCATTTTAGCATCCCTGTTAACAAGATCAGAGGAAGTCTTAATCGCATTATTTTAAAAAATAGTTTACAATTCAAATCTGTGCCCATTTTTTATTATGTTGTTAGATGTGTCTTGACATGATCAGCTTTGTATTGTATTTGTTCAGGAACTCATACAGTTCATTGCTTTAACGGATTAAATGTCAATTGTAGGTGGTAATGTTAAGCTGTAACTTTGTAAAATCCTTGAATTAAAGATATAAGTGAACTTACAATTTCGCTAATGCATGATGCTTTTACTTCATAAGTAGTGAAATAACTAGGTTCTTGACAGTTTCTACAGGTAAATATGGTTGAGTTTATTATTGTCCTTACGTGCAGTTGTGGTAGGAAGTTACGAGAGCCTAGGATACAACCCAATTGGCTACATACACACTGCTGGTGAAAGTATTCCAACCATGTGTAGGTAGATGTGCGTACGCTTTGCAAATAAAAGACAGACTAGGGACAATGTGCACACTCTCCAAAAGCTATCAGGAAAGCTGGCTACCCTGGATTTGGAGAAGGCTGAGGTTGTTAATAACTTGTTTGCCTCAGTCTTCACTAGCAAATGCTCTGACTACACCACCCAAGTCTTGGAAGGCAGATGCAGGGAGTGTGAGAATGAAGACCCCGGGCCCACTGTAGGAGAAGATGTAGTTCAAGACCGTCTTAAGAACCTGAATGCACACAAGTCCATGGGACCTGATGAAATCCATCTGTGAGTCCTGAAGGAGCTGGAAAATGAAGTTGCTAAGCCACTGTCCGTCATATTTGAAAAAATCATGTCAGTTCGGTGAAGCTCCTGATGACTGGAAAAAAGGAAATATAACCCCCATTTTCAAGAAGGGGAAAATGGATGAGACGAGGAACTACAGACCCAGTCAGCTTTACCTATGTGCCTTGTAAAATCTTGGAGCAGATTCTCCTGGAAAGCATGCTCAGGCACGTGAAAAGCAGCAAGGTGATTGGTGACAGTCAGCATGGCTTCACTAAGGGGAAATCCTGCCTGACCAATCTGGTGGCCTTCTGTGATGGGGCTACGGAACTAATGGACAGGGGTAGAGCAGTTGATGTCATCTACCTGGACTTGTGCAAAGCGTTTGACACTGTCTCACAAGATATCCTTGTGTCTAAGTTGGAGAGTCATCAATTTGATAGGTGGACCACTCAGTGGATAAAGAACTGGCTGGATGGCCGCACACAAAGAGTTGTGCTCAATGGCTCAATGTCCAGCTGGAGACCAGTAACGAGTGGTGTCCCTCAGGGATTGGTGTTGGGACCGCACTTGTTCAGAATCTTTGTCGGTGACATGGACAATGGGATTGAGTGTGCCCTCAGCAAGTTTGCTGATGATACCAAGCTGTATGGTTCTGTTGATACGTTGGAGGGAAGGAATGCCATCTGGAGGGACCTTGACATTCTTGTGAGGTGGGCTGATGCCAACCTCATGAAGTTTAACCATGACAAGTGCAGGTCCTCCTCCTGGGTTGGAGCAATCCCAGGCACAGCTAAAGGTTGGGCGGAGAAGAGATTCAGAGCAGCCCTGAGGAGAAGGACTTGGGGGTGTTGGTCAACGAGAAAATGAACATGAGCTGGCAGTGTGCTCTTGCAGCCCAGGAAGCCAACCGTATCCTGGTCTGCATCAAAAGGAGCATGACCAGCAGGTTGAGGGAGGTAGGTGATCCTGCCCCTCTGCTCTTGTGAGACCTCACTTGGAGTATTGTGTGCAGTTCTGGTGTCCTCAACATAAAAAAGACACTGAAATGTTGGAACAAGCTGAGAGGAGGGCAGTGAGGATGATCGGGGGCTGGAGCACCTCCGCTATGAAGATAGGCTAAGAAAGTTGAGGCTGTTCATCCTGGAGAAGCAAAGGCTGCGTTGAGACCTCTTAGCAGCCTTCCAATATCTGAAGGGGGCCTGTAGGGATGCTGAGGAGGGACTCTTCATGAGGTACTGTACTGAGAGGACGAGGGTTAATGGGTTCAAACTTAAACAGGGGAAGTTTAGATTGGACATAAGGAAGAAGTTCTTTACTGTAAGGGTGGTGAGGCACTGGAATGGTTTGCGCAAGGAAGTTGTGAATGCTCCATCACTGACAGTGTTCATTGCCAGGTTGGACAGAGTCTCGAGTGGCATGGTTTAGTGTGAGGTGTCCCTGCCCATGGCAGGGGGATTGGAACTTGATGGTCTTAAGGTCCTTTCCAGCCCTAACTATTCTATGATTCTGTTCTATGATTCTACTTCGTGTCTTTTCATTTAGTCAAACTTTAAGATACACCTTCTCTAATAATAGATGCACACATTCTTTTATTGTGTGGGATGCTGTTCAGTTTTGATTTCTAGCTTATCTGTTTTTTAAGCTGTAAAATAACATGCAAATTCTTGTAGGCAAATATTTTATCAAAAATGAAGAATCTAATGGTAGATACCCCTGCCCATCGCTGGAGGTTAGAAGGAACCTTAAAGTTTATTTAGTTTAACCCCAAGCCATTCCATGAATATACTCAGACTGCTGTGCGGTATCAACTGGTGCTGTTGCATTGTGTTTCGTAAAGTAATCTTTTAATTTAGACTTCATTTGGACTAGCAGCTTTTCATGTAGGTCAGTGTATCACTTCTGTACTGTTTGAGGCAATGTTTCTGCTTCAGAACATATTTATTTGTCAGAGCTGTTTAGCTCATTTGCCTGCCCAGCATTTGTATCAGCTGAGAATTTCCTAGCTGTTACCCTTTCAGTGACTCCTATAGAACCAGTATCTGCTTTTGGTAGACATAGCAGGGCCGACCTGCAGTGTCAGATGATAATATTGTGTTGTTTTGTATAGGTATCCTTTTGTATAATGCATCTTAGGTATACTTAACAATGACCAGGTGAATGAAAAAATTCAGCAGATCATGTGTGGTTGAATTGGTATAAGAAAAAACAGTAATACTGGCCAGTAGGGAGGCAGGAGAAGTAGCAGTACTGTTCTCCCAAAACCTTTATCTGCTTTTCTTGGTAAGATGTTCAGTTTTAAAACCTAGTGATTGCTGGGCCCTGCTAGCTTTGCTCGTGGAAGAGAGCTTGTTAGCAGAATCTTTAAACTGCCCATATTGACTCAAACCAAGTCTGTCCAGCTCAGTATCATGTTGGCAGAAGTGGTCATGAGCAAATTTCTTGTAATGACTATGAACAGTGCAAGCATATGTGATACCTTGAGAACTATTCCAGCAGTCCTCCAAGGCTTGTGCTCTCTTCCCTTGAGGCCACAGAAAACTTCAGCATCTACTGCATGCTTTGGCAAGGAAATCTCACTGGTTGTTGATCCAGCGCACGAAGGAATGCCTTCGTTCTGTTTTAAGCTTGGCTCCCATCAGCTTCATTCAGTGGTACCCAGTTCTTATTTTGGAAGTGACAATTAACAGTTGATGCATATTTCTTCTGTTCAAGATTGCTATCTTTTCCTCTGGAAATTACCTCCTTTGAAACTTGAACTAATCCTAACATGCTGGGTCTTCCTGAGATAGAAGGTTTTCTCAGTGATCCCTGCAGCCCTTTCTGTAAGCCTTTTCCATTTTTTTTCAGAGGAAAGGTTAATGTCTGACAACATCCACCATTTTGACCCTTTCATTTAAAAAGTAAAAAAAAAAAAAAAATCACTTTATTCCTTCTGCTGGTTATCCTTTTATTCTCTATGCCTTTTCCCCACTCAGTTCTTTGCAGTTAGCAGTTGACCAGGAATAAATTTGTGTCATGGAGAAACTTTGCGATGCTGCTTCTCTTTCTTGTATAGATCCCAGTGTATAGGCCCCTGTGGAAGCTGACCAGAGGCCTAGATCTGGTGCTGAAGTTGCCATTTACCCCCTTCTGTTTTTGTTTCTTAATTTCTTACTGGTAACTGTTTGTTCATGTCATATCAGGAGCTCTCCTTATCCTGTAGCTGCTTACTGTTCTTTTTTAATTAGGAACAGCAAATGTTTGGTTTGTTTTGTTCAGATTTTCCAGTCAACAGTTTCTGGAACACAATGCCTACTATGCTTACTTTGTCTCCAGAAGTTGTGTCTTCTATATCAACTTTGGGGGGCAAATACTGCTGTTGGTGCATTCACCTTGAAAATGAAAGGTCATCTGCACTTGCTTCCAGCTTACATCTTTAAGCTGCTCCAAGAAAGCAGGAGTCTGTTGGTGTGACAAAATGGTGTGGTAGATGTTGTTCAAGAAAAGATCCAAGTGAGGTGCCTTTGTAGTATAAAATTTTTTGTGGCTGATACAACACACATATGTAAGTTTTGAATTGAACGGATATGTCATTAGAGAAGTAAGCAATGTCAGAGTATCTGGAAATGGGTTATGTTTCTTCATATAGTTGGTTCTAGCAATGCTGAAAGAGCATTGATCCCAATCTTGTTTTGGAACTATTTCATATCATACTTTTAAGTTTAGCTACAAAATATTTTCTGTCTGTACCATGATGTCCTTCCCAGTACCTCAGTATCAGGTGCTTACACCTTATTTTAATATGCCATGCAGTGCATCACAGTGCTTCAGTAGTCAGAAGTATTTGGCTCTCCAAATTTGTGAGATTAAGCTTGTCAATCATCTGTAGTCGATTTTGTGATATTCAATATGTTGTTTCAGGTGTGGCATCAGTGAATAATCTGATAATGAGGGACAGTTGTCTGAGTCAGAAAAAAAGCCTAAGTGGTTCAGACGGGCGCTTTCCTCTCCCAGTGGTCAGGGATTGCTGGCAGGACTTGGGACTCTGTACAGTCTGTTCCTGAAGGACTGCACCCTGTGGAAGGGACCCATGCTGGAGCAGTTCATGAAGAACTGAAGCCCATGGGAAGGGCTCATGCTTGAGAAGCTCAGGAGGACTGTCTCCTGGGGAGGAACCCCACTGTGGAGCAGGGGAAGATTGAGGATTTCTCCTGAGGATGAAGGAGACAGTGCATGATGAACTGAGCACAACCCCCATTCTCTGTCTTCCGACATGCCCCCTTGGGGGAGTGGATGTAGGGAAATTTGGGAGTGAAGTTTAGTTCATGAAGAAGGGAGGCGCAAAGTTGTTTTCAAGAATTGAATTTTTATTTCTCATTATTGTATTCTGATTTTGTTGGTAAAAAATTAAACTAATTTCCTGAAGTCAAGTCTGTTTTGCCAAGTTTGTTTTTCATGATGGTAATTGCTGAGTGATCTCTCCCTGTCCTTATCTCAAACTGTGAGCCTTTCATTGTATTTTTTCTCTTTCCTGTCTGTCTGAGGGGGGCAGTGATGGAGCAGCTATGGTGGGCACATGGTGTCTGGCTAGGATCAACCCACCATGCTTGCTCAGTCTATTTCATATACATAAGGTAGCTGTGTGTGTGGTGACATCTCACATTCTGTCTTGCACTGAGTAAGTTGTCCAAATGACTGTGTGGTGTTCTGTAGTTGTTCATATGGGACTTCCCTTCTGGGATGCCCAGTTGATGTATATCTGTTCTACAGGTTATTGCTTACTGTTAAGGTCATATTTATGCCATTCCTTTTAACTTGTTTGAAGCTCTGACAGGTTACTGGATGTGTAATACAGTAATTGTATTTCAGCTAGGATGTGACATGGCTGCTTAAATGATTTATATGCTGTGTGTTAAGTCATAATAGCAGGGAGTCCTGTTCAAAATAGAAGAAATTGCTGCTTGTCTCTGAAATCATCCTCCATATTTGTACTGTTGGTGTTCTGTAATTACGGGTTTTCCTACAAGATAGAACAGAGAAAAGAAAAGAGAGAACTAGATGGAACAGAGAAACATTTCTGTTGCGAAAGTGACTTTTGTTTGTAATGTAGTTTGATTTTGAGAAAAAATCTTAAATCACTTCACAGCTGATTGAAGTAGTGGACCTATAATTTAAGGAAGCCATTTATACATGGGTGTAGTTGTTTCATCAGCAGTGGTACTTTGTCTGGTGTAAGTCCTGCTCCCTGCCTTTTACTGCTACAGTTAGTCTTCTAACTTTTCCCTGCAAGTCAGGGAAAGTTGTTGGAGAAAGTTCCTTGCAAGTAAGTTGCTATGGGATGTGAATAAGAAAACTCGTGGGAGAAGGGCCGGGCATAATAAAGTTAAAGATGTTTTTACTTAAGGATAGGTTGGCTTTGAGGAGGGAGAGCCAGCTTCACTTGTAGACTTTGAGGCAACCTGAATTTGATAGCTGCTGCTGTGCTGGCATAACTACTGGAGTAGCAGTGTGTGCCAATTTTTTTCTGCAGTGACTTTTTTTCATCCTTTCAGATGGATCCATTTTTTGATCCAGTTCATGGTGTGACTGCTTAGAGGAAGAAGTAGGGATGGACACTGTACAAGAGTAAATTAAGCATTATATAAGTGCTTTATCCACTAAAAAGAGAGATACATGTGGAGTCCTTCCATCTGATACAGGAATCCAGTTTTAACTTTTTACTCAAAACAAGCCACTAATCTATGAAGTATTATGGATGCGTTTTAGTATTGCTAATCTAAAATTCAGTATTATCAAATGCCAAATACTTCATTCTTAAGTGTTGAAATAATTTGTACAGTGTCAATGAATTTTATCAGAGAACTGTACTAAATGATGTAAACCATTTTAAAAAAAAAAAGTGCATCCTCCCACATTTATAGTGATGTTTTCCTAGAAGACCAAATACAATCGTGGAGTCAATACACCAGTTCTGATTTACTCTTTGGGAGGTATTAAATGGGTTTTCAGGTTTAGAGGATGGGCTTACTGGTTGTAGGATGGTTTTTGTTGTTTTTTATTTGCCTGTCCTTTACAATTACTGTCAGTACTATTCTCTGCAAAGCAAAATCATACTGTTAAAATTTCCTGTGGACAAACAGGTGCATTCTGTATTGTTCTAACCCAGGCTGCATCAGACAGCATTTGATCTGTTTTCTGCAATAAATAGGTTTAACTGAAGCCTGGTTTTGCTCTTTTGTCATGTGACTTACTCAAGTAATAGTTGAATGATAAGGCTACATTTACAGGAGAGATGATCTATATACTTTAAAAAACTATTGAATATTACTTTGTAGTTCTTGACTCAAGTTTCTAGGCACTGTTCTTTTTTGTAGTTGAAACCAAATTCATGTTGAATATTAAACTTTCTTATTCCAACAGTAAGCCTGTAATAAGGCATGACATCTGTTGTCTTCCCTTAATGCAGATTCTGTTATGAACCTCCAGAAAAGAGCTTTCTCAGTTAATTTCTACGCACATCCTAGCAGCTATGATGCTCAACAAAACTATTCTCAATCTAAAATTCAAAGAGCTAATTAACAGCAATGCACAAGAAAATTAGTTTAAAAAGTATACAGAATTCTGTTCTTTATTTTTTGAGACGTTTGGTTAAAAAAAAAAAAAACAAAAAAAAAACCAAAAAAACCCTAAAAATTTGTGATTGAGCTCCTGCAGGTACATGATCAGCATCTCCTGTTGTGGAATTTGCATTCCTGTGCAAATAGGAATAGAAGTGCAGATTTCATTGAATGGAGTAATATGACGTGGTGCATGATGGCTTATTTCACTGTCTTTAACAGAAGATGTCAGTCTTTCAAGGAGTGTGTGGTATGTCAGTTGCAATTGTACCGATAAGTTGATGTAACATCATTGTCTGAGTGGTGTTTTTTTTTTGTGAGGGGAGGTAGTGGCTGTTGATATTTTTTGTTTGCAGGTTTTTTTTTCTTTTTTCTTCTTAGTAAAAAAAAACCATGCAGTAATATGTAGCTTAGTATGAACTTCAAACCTGGCTAATAAAATCATGGGGAAAAGCAGTTCTTAATGAGCCTGATGGGGAGGAGAGGGAATTAAAAGTGTCGGTGTTCAGCTTCGAAACTGAAACCGAAGAAGTTTTATTGCAGACATCTGTGTAGAGTTACCATCTTCCTGTAGGACAGAAACTGAACTAGGGTGACACAAGGGTTCTTCCAGTCCTGCCAATACACATCTTAGGACTGGTAATTAAAAACAAAACAGAACCCACACAACACATGTAAAGTTGGCTTTGCTGCACTCAGAAGTTCCATTTGTGAATGCGATTCAGCTGAAGACAGGCGAGGTGTGTCTGTGTGTGAGGTGGTTTTGTGGTTGGTTTTTTTTTTGTTTTGGGTGTTGGCTTTTTTTTCTATTATTTTTTTTAAATAAAATAAAACCCCAGAACTATCTTGGACATAGAGTTGAGCTGTTGGCCAGTATAATGTGTTATGCAGTTGGGGATAATACGCTAATGAAGCTGTTTTGAGGTAAAATCTTGTTGCCTTTGTATAGAACATTTTTGTTTGTTCGTTTGTTTTTTGTGGGTTTTTTTTTTTTTCCCTCCTGTAATTTATCTGTGCAAAAAACTGTACTGTAAGATCTGAAATACTGTGCATTTGGGGAAAAGAGCTGGATTTTTGTCGCTGCATGTGTTTCATTTTTAAGCCTACTAGCATTCAGCGGAGTTTCAGCCTGTTCAGGCTGTTAAAATCCCCACAAAACTAACATTTTAGTGTATATAACTTTTAATGAGCTCAGAACATTAATTTTAGTCTATTAACTGTAAATGTTGTACATCTAGTATTTAAAAACTTGCTGCAAGAAGAAAATACTTGAGCTCAACTACTGACTGATCTACGAATGACTCTTAATCATACAATTGTGTTCAGGTTGGAAAGGACATTGAAGGTCACTGAGTCCAACCATTAACTCAGTGCTGCCAAGTCTATCACTAACCATGTCTCTGATGCTGCATCCACACATCTTTTAAATTCCTCCAGGGATGGGACTTCATCACTTGCCAGGGCAGCCTCTGCCAATGCTTGGCAACACTTTTGGTGAAGAAATTTTCCTAATAATCCAATCTAAACCTTGCCTGCTGCCATATGAGGCCATTTCCTCTTCTGTCACTTGCTACTTTGGGGAAGAAACTGCCACCACCTCTCTCCATCCTCCTTTCAGGCAGCTGTAGAGAGTGATAAGGTCTCCCCTGAGCCTCTCTTTCTCCAGACTAAACAACCCCAGTTCCCTCAGCTGTTCCTTGTAGGACTTGTGCTTCAGACCCTTCACCAGCCCTGTTTCCCTTCTCTGGTCCTACTCCACTAACTATGTCTCTCTTGTAGTGAGGACCCATAACTGAACACAGGATTCAAAATGTGGCCTTGCTAGTGCAGAATACAAGGGGATGATCACTGCCCTGGTCCTGCTGGCTGCACTATTTCTGATACAGGCCAGGATGCCATTGGCCTTCTTGTCTGCCCAGGCACAAGCTGGCTCATTTTTCAGGGCTGTCAGTCAGCACCCGTCTGACAGGTACTTCTCCTCTGGGCATTTTTCTGGCCACTATTTCCCAAGCCTGTAGCATTGCATGGGGTTGTGGTGGTGCAAGTGCAAGACACAGTGCTGAGACCTGTTGAACTTCATATGATTTGCCTTGGTCCATTGATTCAGTCTGTCCAGATCCCTTTGTAGAGTCTTCCTACCCTCAAGAGAATCTCTGCAAACTTACTGCAGGTGTACTAAATCCACTTGTTCAGGTTGTTGATAATGATATTAAACAGACCTAGCCTCAATATTGAGCCCTGGGAAATACCACTTGTCACTGTCTGCCAACTGGATTAAACTATTCACCACCACTCTTTGAGCTTGGCTATCCAACCATTTTTTTACTCCATGAACAGTTCTTTAGCCGTCCAGTCTGTGAGCAGTTAGTTTTTCCAGGAGGATGCTGTGGGAAACAGTATCAAAGGCTTTACTGAAGTCTAGGTAGATAACATCCAGAGTCTTTCACTTATCCACTAAGCAGGTCACTTTGTCACAAAAGGAGATCAAGTTGGTCAAGCAGGGCCTGTCTTTCATACCCGATGCTGGCTGGGTCTGGTCACCTGGTTGTTCTGTGCATCCTGTGTGATGGTACTGAAGATGATCTGCTCTATAACCTTCCCTGACACAGAGATCAGACTGACAGGTCTGTAGTTACCCAGGTCTTCCTCCTGACCATTCATGTAGATGGGCATCATATTTGCTGACTTGCAGTCAACTGGGACCTCTCTGCTTAGCTGGGGCCACTGGTAAATTATGAGAAGTGACTGAGTACCTGTGCCAGCTCCCTCCTTAGCCTTGGGTAAATCCCATCTGGCCCTATAGACTTGTATGTGTCTAAATGGTGTAGCAAGTCACTGATTATATCTCCTTGGACTATGGGGGCTTCATTCTACTCCCTGTGTTCCAGCTCAGGGGCTGAGTACCCCAAGAACAACTGATTTTACTGTCAAAAGACTGAGGCAACAAAGGCATTAAGTACCTCAGTCTTTTCGTGGCTTTTTTATCTGTTTTTTAAATATTTATTTATGTATTTTTAGCTTTTTATTTTTCCCCTTTCTTGAGTTCTAGACGAAACTGTTCAGCTAGGCCTGTTGAATTCTCTGCCAGCTTGACTTTTAGCACATGGGATGGCCTGCCCCTGCACCTTTAGGTTTACCCTCTTGAAGAATGTTCTCCCTGGATTCCTTTGCCCTTCAGGACTCCCTCCCAAGGGACTCTTTCAACCAGGCTGCTAAACAGGACAAAGTCTGCCTTCCAGAACTCCAAGATAGCACTTCTGCTGACCACTCTCCTTCTCTAGGAATCAAAGACTATCATTTCATATTCATATACATTCATTATTTCTGTGCCCAAGACAGCCTCCAACCCATCGCGTCATGCACAAATCCTCTAGCCTTCCCTCTTCAGTTCCCTCACCAGCAGTGTCAGGAAGTTCTTTTCTGCACACTCCAGAAACTTCCTGGACTCTTTCCTCTCTGATGTATTGCATTTCCAGGAGACATCTGGTAAGTTCATGTTGCCCACGAGAACAAGGGCTGGCGATCGTGAGACTTCTCCCAGCTTCTTATAGAAGATGTCTACTCCTCTATCGTGACTGGGTGGTCTATAACAGGTTCCCACCATGATATCTGCCTTGTTAGGAAAACTATTCTCAGTAGTAGTTTGACCAACAGAGGAAAAAAATGCTTTTACAAAAGCAGAAAATAATGCAGAATTGGCATTATTATTTCTCCCTTATGTTGAAGCAAAATTGTTCTACAAGAGCAATAAAATGAGTATTAGTTTTAAGTAGTAACGACAGTTTGAAAGGATGTCTGCCTATACGATACAGTATATTACACTTTTCAATAACAAACCTGGTATTCTACTCCTTTATTTCCTGTAGTTAAGTTAGGCTTGATATAGAAGCATAAGAGGAGGGGTAGACTTGTGCTGTTTTTTTTTGCTCAGGAAATATTGGTGGCTGCTGTATTTGCCATAGGCAAAGAAGGAAGGTGAAGAATACTGAGTGTCTGACCAACAGGAGTTGATGTGGGGGAACAAGAAAACAAAAACCATGTAGGTGCAGGTCTGCTAGTAAAGGAATTTGACATGGTTTGTTCTTGGAAGAACTGATACTAAGGAAGAATTGAAGCCTGTACCATTGTCTGTCTTCAGACATTCTACTAGACATTTAAAAGTGTGAATAAACTCTAGTATTTTATGCATTTTCTAGAGTTTGATACTTTTGAAAAATCTCCTCTGTTCCTTGTGTAAGTAATTATTGCAGTTATAGTTCATCTCCAACACCGGAATAAAAAATGAAGCTGTTCCTTGCTATGCGCAGCTCCTTTCTGATTTATGACTTGTTCTTCCAGTTGACCAGCTTGGTTTAACTGCTGTGCTGTGTAAAACTAAAGTAAACTTTGAATGCTTTAATTAACTTTCCTACTATATGATGATAGAGCAAATAGTTTCAGTGTATGTGCTTATTACAGAAAGATGTTGTCAACTCATCTGAAAACCTTTTATTCATCTCTATGTATACAATCAGTTACATAAACCAAAAGGCATACAGCTTTATTTGAATCAGAAGTCAGGATCACACAAACACATTTTAAGGAATAAATGTCATAAAAATTCTCAGTGTTCATTATAGAATTTCAGCGATTAGCACATCCTTGGAATAAAAAGGTATAGTCGTGCTAGATGTGATACTGTGTGAAAATCCAGTCAAGGACTTCATATAGCATGAAGTTGCTGTTCTTTCAGAGCAGAAATTATCAGGTGTGTCCGAGATCTAGAGGTTGTAGTTCTGATTCTGGAAATTTTTTTATTTGAAATTATTTTATTTGGCTTTTAATAGTCTTTACAGAGTAATTTTATGCAGCTTTGCCAGCGTGGCAAAATTAATAAATAGAGGAAATCTTGGTCATGAATTACGCACTTTTTTAATGCTTTAGATTGTGTAATACTCTATGGCTATAGTGATACCCAGTAGCAGCCTTCTTTAGTGAATTATTTGATGTTAATACTATTAAAGATTAATTACCAGAAGTCTGGTATTTTAACTCTTTATTCAGTCTGCTTGATCAATAAATCCATTTTCATTCCAAAGTTGCTTTCCTTCATTCAAAGAAACATATTGGGAACTGAGTGATGTGGTAGGGCATTAAAGAAAAGGGGAAGAGTTAAAAGGATAATTTCTTTAACCAGTGCTTATATACATGCATGTTCAGAGATGACCAGTGGTTTTCTGTGGATTGGCAATTCAGTCACATGTTGTAGGGAAAGCCTGTGTGCTTAGCATCTTTATTTTTTGTTTGGGTTTGATCTCTCTTATGAAGTCCATCAGGAGTTATTTGCTGGGCAAACATATCAGTAGTGTGGACGAAACTTATAGTTAAGATTGCAAAAAGTTAAAGTTGTAGTAATTTGGTTCTAAAAATAACTCCATATGCACAATCCCATTGTGTGTGAATGGTCTTAAGTCTGTTAAACTGTTTTAATAGAATTTATACTAAATGACTTCTTTTTCTTTCATGTTGCAAGCCTTGAAACTCTTCTGCTGGTTACTTTTGCAAATCAAAATCACACAACTTGGAGTTCAACCTGCTGTTGTTTTTACTTGTTCATCAGATTTTGGGCTACAAAATCCAACCTTGCTAAAGAATTCAAGTGATGCTCTTTCAGACAGATGCACCTTCCAGCAACTGCAAGAGAATTTGGAAACAGTAGAGATGGCTGTCACCTATTTGACCTATTTGTCCAGAAAATGTAATCCATGAATTCTGCAGTTGAGAATGCATTTACTCTTACCAAATACTGCTTTATTTAAATTTTTACTCTTTGTGAAGTCATGCAGAGAACATGCAGGGCAAACTGAAGGTTCTTTCTATGTGAAGTGGGAATAGGATTATGAAATGAATCTCTCTTTTGAGAGTTCAGGCGGAATATTTGGTTTGTTTTACCAGCAAAATAAGAAAAATAAATTAAAAAAAAAAATGTTCAATGTTAACTACTTTCTCTGTTGAGGGTATAACCTTACCATTGCTTTTAGTGCTCAAACACTTCAGGGGACAAAGTCTACCAAAATACAGACACCACTTCTTTTAAAAAATGTGAATACTCCAAATGGACCTAAAATTTTAATTCTCTAGAATATGGTGAGAGAACATGTGGCAGATAAAGGCGGCAGCTTGCATATTGGCTTTTCAAAATCAGTATAGTCTATCCAGACACGTTGTAAAGCCAGTTTTAATTGGTGCATAAGAATTGGTTTGAAACTTCCCACCTTCTTGTGGAGTTAATTAGTCATGTTTTATGAACTAGTAACATTTAAATGGAGGACGAGTGAGTTACTTCACAGCTGTTTGTGGTAGAGAGAGGCAGTGGATTAAATTTGAGGCCTAGTTTTCTTGACAGGGATTTCATAACATTTCCCACACAATACTTCACTTGTCTCAGGCTTTGGTGAAATACGTGTCTCAATTTCTGTGGCTTCAGTAATGGCCTGTTTGTTTGCTGAAGCTCTGGTTTGTAACTTCCTTTAGCGCGACTTTTCAAATCTGAGAGGTGTATTACACAGAGGGTTGTAAGAATAAAGGCTGCATTTAAGTGTTTGGTTGTGTTTTTTTTTTTTTTTTTACTTAAATTTAGTGATCAGTGAACGTAATTGAAGATCAGTGCCTAATGACACTTGGGCAATGGTTTTAACAGTTTAAAAGATAATACACTGAAAGCATGTACCAGCTATTTGAAAAGAGGAAAGATATGTGTGGTGATTCTGGAAAGTGAACCTGGGACTGATGTTTAAAAAGAAGTTTGGGTTCTCTTGTGGTTGTGCCAGTCTGATAGGCATGTGATGTTTCTTGAGGGAAGCAGAGGAAAATGATCATCTGGAGACGTGTTATAACAGCGTCTTGGTCAGCACAGCAGTGGTTAGCCATGTTTTGGAGAATTCTGGGAAGTCGGGGCTTGGGCATTATCTATGAGGCTGAATGATGAGAAATTTTAAATAAATGGTGTGGGGAAATACATGCTCCATACTGAAATTATTATAAAACTTATTATGGCCTGAGGGTGCACTTCACAACAAAAGCATTAATTAAAAGCAGTATTATCCTGGCAAGACGTGGAAAACAAGATCTGTTCTTGTAACAGAAGCATAATTGCAGTCTTGTCAAAATATCATTAGACCCTGTGGCAATTGAAAGAACGTCCTTCCATCATGGCTTGGCTTTTTCAAGTCTTTTTTTTTTTTTTTTTATGGTTTAATTAATTTAGAATTTTTCTATCTACAACTTTTTAATTTTTGCAGTCAGGTTGAATAATTGTGCCTTGTGAAGATCAGAGAAAAGTAAAACAAATAGGACCAGATGCCCTTCAGCGTGTTATTAGATGGAATAATATACATTGTTTTTATAAAGCTGTTTTGTCCTCCTACAGTTATAAACCTCACAGCTGCTTGGTATGAGAAAATCAGAATGAGATGCATTATAGAGGAAGGACATGATGGTTGTTAATTTAACCCTCCATTTTAAAAGGTTGTTTTCAGCTTGAGTTAATGAAGCATGAAATACAGCATACTTAACTGAAACGGGTTTTATCAGCAGTGTGCTGGATGCAACATGCTCAGCAATGTCATTCATGACTGCTGTATTCAAGAAGCCTTGCACGTACTTGAATACATCCTTTTGAAGGCTGTCTTTACAGCATTGCCATTTAAAAGGGGAAGGCTGTTTTTGTTAAGTGTTATCTTGTTAAGATACTAGCAACAGAAAGAGTTAGTTCAAATACCATCTTTTGTTTTTCCAGTGTAAAATTTTGAAACATACTTAACAGCCAGTCTGTACAGAAACATGCATCTGCATCTGTACATGGATATCTTTAATATTGAGTTTGACTTCTAGTCTCTGTATTTTTGGTAACTGGTGTATTCACTTGTACAGTTTATAGGTATTTAGGCCACCTGATCACAACTGACTTTCAGCTTCTTAAAGAACTGAAGTGCTCATTATGAGAGTTGCTTGGCCATAATATAAAGGCTTCGGTTTTGCTAGTCACTTATATCCGGCAGTATTTTGAGATGGCACAGTTTAAGTATTATTTTCTTTTTTTATTTGTAATTTTTTCCTAAAGCTGCTGAAAAGCTTTTGAAACTTATTAGTGGGGTTGTCTAAGGTTTCTTTTCATCAATTTCGAGGAAAGCAGGAGTAATATTAAAAAACCGCACAGCTCCAAAAAACCAAAACCCCAAAAAACCCAACACCACAAATAAACAAAACACAAAAATTCCTTGGAGAATCCTGAGATACTGAATGTCAGCTTTCTGAAACTGGCTATGGAAGAGATTCAGGTTTGCTTTTTAAAATACATAATAATTGAATCACTTTAATTCCTAAAATTCAGCAATTGCTTTGAGTTCTGTTTCACTGCTTCACTTCAGATCTTCCTATCTCTTTTTTTTTTTTTAATCCTTAATGTGCTTTTTTTCTTGTTTTTTATTCCCTGAAAGTATTTTGCATCAATATGAATAAAAATTAGTCTGCAGGCATTGGCAATCCAGTCTGTCTGCAGCATTCCAGGTAATCTTGGTTTAAATTCGTTCTTAATTGACAACTTCTAGACTTTAAACTAATTAGAAGTAGTTTTCTTTCTTCCCAAAATCTCACTCTTGGGAAATAACTTGAAATGAAAACTTCGTAAGTTGGCTTAGTCAAAATGTAATGCGATGTGAGAGCTGCTGCTCCATGCATCACTTGGTGTATATTGGTGACATGAACTCATTTCCAGGCCTTTTTGTTCCTTAGTCCCTTCTGTCTTGGATGTCTGAAATAGGAACTTTAAGAACCTGCTGAGTCCCAAGTTCCTTAAAATGCTTAACTTTCTGATGACTTAGTTTTGCATGTGGATATGTGAATTTTAGTGGTAGTCAATATAGTAACTACACAAATGCGTACTGTGTGTGTATATAAGCGTGCATGTGTATTTTGAAGACTTATGATTTCGGAACTGGTAAAAAAATGGAAGTGTATGAAAGCTTTCATGGCTGAGAAACTGTAGCCTGTAGGAAAAGATTAGTCTTGACAATGTGGCATTGTCTATTGAGTCAAATAAGCATGTAGGTTTAGCTAGCTTGGGAACAAGTTCCAGCATGTGACATTATAAATAGCGCTCTCACATAACAAGTGTAGGCTTAGTGAATGGGCCATAATTTCCCCTGCCACTTTACCAGTTTTGGGTTTTTTTTTAAAGTCAGCTGTATTGATGACGAATCTGAGTCTTTCTGATGACTGTCTTGGGGTTGCTACTACTACATGCTTGGGGAGTATTTGGGTCAAAATAAAGCTAAGTTGCTCAAGATATTATCCCTTTTCTTGTTTTCCTTGGTAGGTTTTTTTCCTGTTTATCCACATGAAGAAATGGAATATTAAAGCCTAATGACTCAGAAATCTTAAGAGTAGTGCTGAATCTTCTACCTGTCCCATTTCTCGTTAGCTCAAATACATTCTTAACACCTAATTGTTTTATCTAACAAAAAGTAGTAACATCTAGAAGAAATTAATACCTATATAATTGTCATAGCTCTATTTTCTTAATAGAGTATTCTTCAAGCTAAAGGCAGATTCTCTGAGGTAGAGGTTTTCACAAGGTGATCAGTGACTAGCTGGTCACCCCTTAGATGTCAGTTGATGTTAAAATTGTGGTAAATGGAAGAATTCCTTCTTTGCAGCAGGCAGTGAGTGGGGGAAGCTTTCTTTATAGTAACTTGCGTCTTTTAGGTCATGCCTGGCTTCATTGCTGGCTATGATTTTGTCTTCTGGACATGGATTTGGCTTTATACTAGGACAACTTTTCTTTTCCTGCTTTAACCCCCTCTTCAATCCTGTTGTATGTGGTGGAGAATGTTTAGGACTGGATCTCCTTCAGCATGAGCGCCAGGTCAGATTTCTCTTTGCATTTATGAAAGTAGAAAGGCAACAGAAATTCCAGTAGCTCTCAGTGTTAGGCTCCTAATTTTGGGTGTTATTTCTAATGTGCCTTAATGGATTTCCATTTGGAAAGTTGAAAATGTGTGGGTTCCTTGTCCTGTTGGAAAACCTCTGTATCCTCATGAAATTTTGCATTTAAAACATTGGGAACAAAGCATTTTGCAGTTTCGTTCTTAGTTGATCAGTTTTACCTCCATGAGTGTATGAGAAGTTGTCTGGTGTGACCAGTTAAATTGTGGTAAGATTGTTTTGCTTTCTGCCAGTTGTTCTGGTGGAAAAGTTTTAGGGATTGCACCTCTCTATGATGTCAGAATTACAATTTCCAAGAAATACTGCACGCTTTTAAACAACTTTGTGTTAGGTTTACTGGTGTTCATCGGCTGAATACCAAAAATAAAGTCTGTCATAGTTTAATAACTGAACTTTGGGGTTCAGATGTGATATTTGGTGTGTAAAGTATCCATATTGTTGGAATAGAAAGTGTGGAATGAGTGGATTTTGATTGGCATCTTTTTTTTTTTTTTTTTTTTTTGTCCTTATTCTCCTTTCATATGTTGCATGATAAATTGATGGAATTTTTGTTAATTTAGAAATTGTGAGCTTACTGACCTGTTGGTTTCATCATAGGCCATAAACCTAAAAGAAATTTAGGTACCTATTGGATGTTTAAGCTTTTTGCCATACGTGGAACACTTCCATTCAGATTTTGAGAAAGATGGGCATAGCTGGTTTTAGTCATTTTCCTGTAATTCTGACTTGCTCAGAAAAAAGGCAGTAGCTCTGCACATCTTTCTTCTGCACAGTTGCAGGATTGATGTAGGGCATTTGGTACTATACCCACTCGATGGTTTCTCGTGTTGCGTGAGTCTTGTGTCAGGGAATTACTCAGCATTTTCTTAAAATGTCTTTTTGAAGGGGGTTGCTTTCCAAGACTGTCTTGGAAGTTTTTGCAGCATTACATGCAGCTGAAAGAAGAGGCTGGTTGCAGTGTGTCTGTTCCTTGGCCCAATTGTGTCATTGTTAATGAATTACAGCAGTCTGAACCTTTAACATAAAAACTTACAAAACCATAGCCCTAAACTTTAGCCCTCTCCCATGTTACAGGTTTGGGTGGGAGTAGGTCTTGCTGCTGTGGAGGGATTTGTGTTTCATTTGTCAGTGTTACCTGTTTGTTTTGGTAGTCTTGGATATTTGAAGTCTTTTTTGGTTTGTTTTGTTTTTCCCTTCCTCTTAGCCATGGTGTCTGTAAGCATACAGGAGCTGCAGGAATGTGACATTGTCCCACCTTTTCCAGTTACCTATTTAATTCCTTAGGTAGGAGTGGATTAATGTAGTCATGAAGACTACATGTACCAGAAAATGTTACAACACAGCAGAGCCCCCCGGATTTGGTAGATGATAGCAGAGGAAGATTTTTGCGTTGTAACAAAGGCATGGTCAGGAAAAGTGCCGTCACCTTGGTGCAGGATATGCCATGGGTGATGTTTTCCCTGCGTGGTAATATCAGCCAAGAGGGATAAGAATTTTTTGTCTCATACAATGATGGGCAAAGATGTGCCTGCTAGCAAAATAATGTGTTATTGACTCAATTTTTTCTCCTCTTGGGTTTTATTGTCTTGCCATGTTTGAAAAGTATGTAATCTGTTGGCATTTTAAATGTTTCAGGTAACCTGCTGACTCTGTCTTCTGCTGGCCAGTGCTTGTGCACCCGGCATTTGCATGGGAGCTGGGGAGGGCATGAGTTTCTAGATGTAGGTGTGCTGGTCTTTGAAGCCTCCCCGAAAGAGGCTTGAGAAGGCAGGAAAGGTCTCCCAGAGAACAGAAATTTAGTATGGTCTTTTTGTCCTTTTTTCAGAAGTTTCTCCAATAAATAATAGTAATAATCATGATGATCAGGTGCAGCTCTTTCCTACAGATACCTTTTGCTTTCTGTTATGGTGTACATATTGCTCTGATTTCTCCATGCTCTCCTACTGCTTCTGCATTTGAATTTGGACTTGCAAGTAAAAGCAGTTCTGGAGACTCTGAGGTCTCTATACTTTTCTAATGCATTTCTGTGGGTGAATAAATCACAGTAGCAGGTTCAAAATCCATCTTGTGCTTCTTTTATATGAAGTATGATATTCTTCCTTTAATGATGTGTTTTATTGTTTTCAGATTAATTTCCTTAGGATTCTTGCATTGTCAAGTTACTTACCGCCATCTCCAAGTACAGAGGTTTTGTTTTCATAGATGTTTTGGGAACAGAGATGACTGGGTAGGAAGAGGAAGCCTGTTGATTCCTTCTCAGAAGAAAAAGCTGTACTATGAAGCTCTCCATTATTGGATACTGTTAAATCTCGGGAGTACTTAAACAGATTGAAATACCTGATTAGTGGTGCTGTACAACTTGACTACTTTTGGAAGTACTTTTGACTCCTGGTAACGTAATGAACGCAGAACAGCTGCAGAGGTTGGTTCAGCATCAAACGCACTGATGGCTGAATTTTAGGTAGCTTTGCCTCTCCAAACTGTATGGGTGATGGCACTGGAGGCAGAACTCAACACCTACACTTGCACTGAGAGGAAGGAGCCTGGCTTGACTTTCAGGGTGGCAAGAAGGATTTTTGAGCAATGCTGAGAATCGGGATTTTTATATGTAATGTGATATGAAATTGGGCCCCCAAAATATGAAGCCTCAAAATGCCCTTTCTTCAATATACAAAATTTATACTACTTTCCCCTACTTAGACCAGCATTTAATCTGTTTCCTAGGAGCAGATGCTTTGAAGCAGCACAAGCTTTCAGTGCATACACTACAGGTTAAATTTTTTATGTTTAAGAAAAACTTAAATAGTTGTGGCTGGCTGTGGTAGGTTTGAAGTTAAGGGAAATTGGGAGTGTTACTTAATCAGCCATCTGAAACATAATGGTTGCTTTGCTGGATATTCCGAATTACCTTCATTACTTAACTT
Organism: Forpus xanthops; assembly: GCA_032466535.1. Classification (NCBI taxonomy): domain Eukaryota; kingdom Metazoa; phylum Chordata; class Aves; order Psittaciformes; family Psittacidae; genus Forpus; species Forpus xanthops. The sequence goes on along the minus strand of JASSUY010016208.1, from coordinate 15,150 downwards.
TAGGACCTAAAAGTAATTGGAGTATGATGCCTATAAATTAGCTTTCATTTTTTCTATAAGATATAAAAGCCTCTGGTGTGATGCTGCTCAGGGTCTGGAAGGTGCTAAAAATCTAAATACTGATTTGTTGGCTTTGTTTCAGTCTTTGTTAAGAGGGTGTGACTTGTGGGTTCCAGTTGATTAAGTCCAGGGATGGGGCAAGTAAACATCTTCAATAACTTTTTCCAGACCAGTATACATTTGTGTTACAAGAAAAAGCAAACTTTTCCTTCCATTAATTTTTATTAAGGAGGGTTATGCTGAACTCCTTTGAGTTTTCCAGAAATGCTTTTAAAGTGCTAGATTTTCAGGCTGCTCAAATAAGTAGAACTTCTGAGTGTTTTTGACTGTGTCTCCATAGAAATTCTTTCCTCCCCCACCATGTTCTTTCATATTTGGTTTCCATAACCAGTGCACGCACTATTGTGAAGGAGGGGAAATGCAGGGTAACTGCAGGGAAGCCAGCCAATCACTCAGGCATCAGAGCAGACTCCAGGGCTTGTGGAGCTAACCTTTGTGACCTTCGCAAGGGGCCTCTCCGAGGAGAGCCATTTTTCCTGCCTTGTAATGATAAAGAAAAACTTGGGAACTCCTTTGATCAGCAAAGCAAAACCAACGAGAGCAAGGAGCAAATGGGCAGCTTTGTGCACAAAACTGCCAAGTCAGTGCTGGCTTTCTCTGTCCTGAGAACAGTGCTGCCACCTTATACAAGAATACATACCCATTTCTATAGGGTCTGGGGATAGTTGTTGCATAGTTTTAGAATAATTTTGTGTTGAAAACTGAGGGAAAAAGTCCTGGTTGTTGCCAGCTATGATGAAGTGAAAGTGCTTCACCTAATAATTTGCGATCTGGGAGGCAGGGAACTTTTCCTTTATTTTTTTGAGGTGGGAAAGATTTTCAAAATACAGGGAATTGCCCAACACTTTTAAAATAATTTTAGCATTGGGAAGTAAGTGGACATTACTTTTATGCAGCTGGCAGATATTTTTCACTCTAAAACATACTGCTTTGCAGCTTTTGGTGATGTTTTTTCTGTTTCTCAAGTGATGCTTGCAGTGCATTTCAGATGCTTTATGCTTTCATTTGCAAGTACGTAAGGTTTTATTTTGACTTGAACAGATTTAAAAAATACCCTCTTACAATCAGAATTTTATACCATCTTTTAACTTCTCCTTCCTTATGTTCTTTTTACTCTTCTTCAGCTGCTGAAATTAAACACATCTGTATTCTGTTACAGTTGCTGGTCTCTCTGATAACTTGTGTTCCTCCTCTGCGATAGTTTTCTGCTCACAAATTGAGTTAATTCTTCCATCTGAGCTGAAGCTTCAAAAGCCGAAGAGGAATTCTTCCTCTGCCTGAGGGTAGAAGAGGATTCATTATGGCTTTTTCTAAGAGTTCCTTCCATTCCAGTGAGAGTCTACCTCCAGGTTAATCTCCTAGACCAATATATTTTTGTCCAGTGAACTCCAACAGGTTGTTCATTCTCCACAAGTATTCCTCCTGTGGTTTGTAAACTTGCAGGCTTCAACATCCTTCCTTGGCTGCTTTAGCTTCTCTTCATGAAGCTTGGCTCCTTAGGAGATGTTGATATTACCAGATTGCCAGATTCCTGTGCAAGTCATGTTTCTTCTTTTAGACTTCCACTGTTCACTTTCTTTTGATGTTTCATCTTTTCCTCTGCCACTCCCCAGTTAATCATCACTAGTACTGTGCTGAAACATTTCAGAGCAGTTTTCTTCGCTCTTACATGACTGAAAACACATAATCGGCTCCACATTCAGAGAGCTGGGTAACCCATGTTTTCACATCTGCATTGTTTTGGAGTGTGGTGCCCTTCAATTTTCTGCAAGTGCAGAAATTTAAATTAGTTTCGTTGTCTTACAAAATAGCTGCAGGTTTTCAGTAATTAAATAGTTTATTAGATCCTTGCACCGTTCTGGATGGATACAGGCTCGTTTTCTATGGACATGATTTTTTTTGTGCAGACTGTTCGTCAGCAGCTTTCACCTGCAGGGCATCTGTTACTCCAGCATAGTCAGTAATTTTCAGATAAGATACTTAGTATCTGGTGAAGATATCGAGGAGGTTGATTAGCTTGAAGTTCCTCATCACCAGTGAATGTCGGAAGTAAATTGTAGCAGAGTGACTTGGATTCATTTGTATTGTGTGTACTCAAAGTGTGATATGGTCTCACTGCAGTTACTGTATTTGAGGGACCAATCCAACATCTGCCTACTACCTTCCCTTTGACTGCACTGACAAAATCAGCAAAGAGCAGTTCCTGGCCTGTTCAGAGAGCAGGAGTGTGCCTCCAGGCCCTCCTCCTCCTCTCTCATGTGGAAACAGTGTTGTCAGCAGCAGCTTCCAGCCAGCCCTGTGCGTGCTCCAGCACAGAAGGTGATATTTGGCTGCATGGATGATGCTTGCTCTCCAAGCAGCTGTTCTCTAGTAGAGTAGGTGGTTACCAGATAGGCTGCTAGATAACAGGGCTACCACAGTCAAGGTCCATTTACTCAAGTACAGTTGTAATCCTAAGAAGCTCAGAATATCAGTAGTCAAGTCAAAGGTGAAGAGAAACAGAGCACAAAGAAATGGAGTCACTCAGCTCCAGGGCCTTGCCTGCTTTCTCAGTTTTATTGTGAATATTTTGTCTGTCTTCTACAGCATAATCTTTGCCCTTTTTGTGCTGTTGCATTTTGTCTTCATGTACATAAAAATACAAGGACATGATACTGTCTTATCTGTAACAGTCCTTTTCAAGTCTCACTTGAAAAGAAATATTATGCAACAATTTTCTGAAGAAACAGATTTCTGAAAATCTATTTAAAGGATATCAGGACATCAGAGAAGAGTGAGCAGAAGGTGTAATATGTCAATTTATAGAACTAGAGTTACGGTATCTTGAAATATTTATTTCTTTTTAATGTAGAGTTTACTTTTCAAGGGTTTTGAGATAAAGTTTAAAATTGTGACCTACGTAGTGATATAAAATGATTGCAGAACAAATTCTAAAGATAGCACTAACCAGTGAGTGTTTGCTGCTGGACTTTGATAAATTCCGGAAGGAAGTTGCTGGTTAAGTACCTGGAACTATAAAGTGCTAAACCACAGCTCAGAAAGCATTAGCCAAGTGAATATTTACTTTGTTGGTTTATTCAAGCCTCGTAGTTCAAAACAAAGAAACTGGGAGCTGAAGAGCAGAGTGGTTTGGTTTTTTTCTTCCATAATTCTGAATACGAAATGGATGTGAAAAAACGACATGTTTTAAAAAGGCTTTATCATGTGACTAGAAACGGTTGATTCAGATCACTGAATACGAATTGGATATTTTATGAGAATGTTGAAAATTACTGCAGCAGGGCGGACCAAAAGAATAATATTAACTCAGTATCAGGTTTTAGCAGGCTAATTGTGGATGGCATGAGGGAATATTAATTTAAAAAGTTACTAGGTGTTTTCATTCACCTCCAGATAAACACATCCTTTTTTTTTGCCTGCAGGTACTGGTTTTTATCTTCTGATTTGAAGATTACCATCTAGATTACTTAAAGGGCAAGAATGGATATTCTGAAGCTTGCAGTAACAATGAGCCATTTTGTAACTGTATGTTCAGTTCACACAGCTTGGCCCAAGAAGTTTATATCAGGTAGCCTGTATAAAGGCGTGTTTTGTGAGAAGCAGGCACAATTGGGGTGAATAGTGTTCCATTAACTGTGTTCTTGAGTATACTTCTTAAAATTCAGAAGAGTTGTGTCATAATTATTCAGCTGTTGAAATTACTGATACGTGATAGTGCATACTGGCATGTCTGAGATCAGTAGCAGTGAATCTTCGAAACACAGGTTATGAATCAAATACATTTTGTCTTCAGAATTTTATGTGCCGGCTACTGAGTGGGCCAAACCCAAGCAAACAGACAAAACCTAACAACCTTCAGAGCTTGCATGTACAATTTTGTTTGAATTTGAGGTAGTGGTTGGTGGACAAATGTAGCAATCTAGAAAAGTGAGGATGTAAAAGACCTATAGAAAGATGACATTAAAAGAGCTCAGTTTGTCCAGGAGTTCAAAATGACTTAATACTAACTGGAAAAAAAGCTTCTTCCCCCTGAAAGGAATTTCTAAAACAGTTTGTGGATTTTGCATGCAAAAAAGGAAAAGCTGGAAGTTGATAATGGCAGCATTTGGAACTGAAAGGGAGTGGAGGAAAGGGATAGGTCATAGGGAAGTGCTGACTAATGGTCAGCAAACACTGTAAGGGAGTTCTTACATTAAGAGCTGACCTCGCTTCCTAAAAGGGAAATAAACCCTGTACTATTCAAGTGTAAAGTTTGGGTTGGGGAGGTCTCTGAACTGGACTATTAGGAAGTGGGGAGAGACTGTGCTGGCAGGAGAGCTTGATTATAACGATGCTCCTAGTCATTGAAAAAGACATGCAACTAATTTCCAGTGTGACCTGTTTTGTGATCTTTATGTGGGTAGGATGTCTGCATATCTCTATTTTCTTACAGACCACTTAGTAGTAAGCTTGATCTGAAATGATGGACATAAATGTTACAAATATGACTTAAAAAAAATATGCAAATAAGTAAATAAGTTCTTTCCCCTTCTCCCACTCAGCAGCACATCCTCTCTCAAACCCCCAGAGGTTGAATGCCAGGGACTCTAAATCTGTAATTAACTTGTACTAAGTTAAAGTGTTAAATTATTTAGGAATTACTGGGAACTTCAATTCTTACAGATCTCCTCCTGAAGTTTAGTGAAAGTTGGAGATCTGTGACTTCTGTTTTGTGATCTGTTTTGAATCTAAGCAGGGGTTGGGTTGAACTGTTCATTGATAAAATGTAATAGTTGCTAACTTTGGCAAAACCTAAGCTGTTTGCATACCTCTAAATGAAATCTGCATTGAAGTACTGTTAGTAATTTAAGTGATGTGCTTTTAAATACAGTCCTTTCCTTATTACTTTTTACAATCACTATTTTTAATTTCCTCTCTACCATAAGAAGCTCAAAAAGCAAATCATATGACTGCAAATCAAATATATAAAAACTGAGGTATTGGTATTTATTATGATGATTTAATGGAATAAATAAAAATGTAAGACCTCTTTTAAAGAATACATGGGTCTTTGTTTCTAGAAAAAAAGGTATTTTGTTTTGCTGATGATTATCTCAAACTTTTTCTCTGTTATTTCACCAAATAATAATAAAACAGAAATGAAAATTCGCATTTGATAACTGTAGAAACATGCAATGAAATTTGAGTGAAAATTAGTTTTACTTTGCATTACTGATTAGAGGATGGACTTTAGGAATACTTTTTAAACTGCTGCTCTTTAAACTCTTTGTGTCTGGTGAAGGGAAATGTAGAACCTGGAACTGAAAATACTCAGCTTGAGAAAGTTTTTAGGTCACTTTTAAAAAATAAATTAGTTCTATTATATTTAAGTATACTATACATATTATTGCAGCTGTCATTTTAAATGATGAAATCTAAGTAGCTTAATTTTTTCTCATGATTTTGCTCTGTATTGTCTTTACTGCTTTAGGTTAAATGGGTAAATAAAACTAACTTTGCAAAGCATAGCCTTTAGAACAGTGTGTGGTATCTGGGTGCTGAGAAATCTGTTGCTTCTGGTGCATTGCAGCTTGGGAAATCTGTCTCCAGGGGTTGAAGTGTGTGGGATAAAATAGGATAATTTGCTGGCAAAAAATAGAGCATGTAAGATTTTCTGGAGTTGGCTGAGCAGGTATCTCACCAGTCATGACTCAGGCACCAACTTGCTGTTGGAAGATTTTCTTCTTTTTTTACATCACAATCCACAAAGGCTTCAGTGGCAAGCATAATTACCCCCAGCCTCAGCAGCAGGTAGTGTTTGTCTGAACTGGAAAAATAAAAAGCTCTCCCTGAGACATGAAATAAACCCCTGGAAATACTTCCAAGGAAGTGGAAGTGAAAAAGAAATAAAAAAAAAAAAACCACCCCAAATCCCAACAAACATAAAAACCACATAAGTTTAGAGAAAGGAAATAAGAGAATTGTTTTTTTTTCTAAACTGCAGTCTCAAATGAGAATTAGTCCATCAAAAATAGTCCATGAGACTATTTGTATGACTGAAACTGAGAACGTTTAAATGGCTGGTCAATTTAAGGTGTGAAGTGTCTGTTCTGAAGCATACATTAGAAATAGTTGTCAATTATTTTAACTTCAAGAAAGCCAGATTCACTTATTCATTGTAGCAGAATGCTATATGCAGTCATTTCCAGTAGGTCCTAACCAATGATTTCTTAGAGTCAGCTCATCCTGTCAAGGCCATCTAGGAGCTATCATTGTCTGAACACACAAGCAACCAGTTTGAACTACCCTCTGAGACTTCCTACTTAGAGCAATGAGGAAAGAACCTAAAGAATCTTTTTATCTTAATATTTTGTTTTCCTCGGTGGTGGTTAGCCTCAGGGTTATTCAACAGGATTGCTAGGAGCCCCCTTTAGGTACTAAGGCAGCTGGATATAACAGCTTTTATTGCAGCATGCTTAGGCAAGTCTCTCTGACTTGAAAACCTTTAGGCAACAGAAATAGGCTATATAGAAGGGGGTATAAAATTGCCTGGCTCCTCTTCATTCAAAGAGGCATTCGATTTCCCCCTTGCTTGCTTTGTTTCCTTTTAAGAGCTATCTAGGGAGAGAGAAATGAGATAGAATCTTAAAGATAAAAGGACAAGAAAGTGATAAAGGATTCTATGACCCATCACTACTGGAAATCATCTGCCCTTCCCTTAATAATGTAAAAGTTAGTGTTTGTTTAATCTTGTCTTAGTGTAAGAGAAGGCGAAATTGTTGTATCCTGAGGTCTCTATGCTTGGTAAGCAGGGATGTAGGAGGATATCTATGAAGTTAAACAAATCCAGTCATTTCACTTGAGATTGCAGCAAAGACAATTCTTGCTTTAGATTTGACCTTCTTGGTGATATGTCTTTATTTCTTTTGACTAAATTTAAGGAGAGAGAGATGTATTCTGAGTACGCTGAGTGACTTGGCCACAGGAAAGAAACTTCGTAACTTTGGGCCAGGCTGAAGAGAAGGGGAGGTTTTCTTTAAATGCAGCCTCTTTTTGTACTGTGGAAATGAGATGGCAACTTTAAAATTAAATAAATCTGGTGATGCAGAATTTGATCACAGCATTTAATCCCTTACAGAGTTTTGAAAGGATTGAACTGGTATAGGGACTGTAATAAGGACTGTAATAAGGACTGTAAGAGCAAGGTCTTTTCTTCTTAGCCTGTGTAATACTGCTGCTTCTTATAGTTTTCAAAGTAAAGGGAAAAGCCCTGCAAATAAACATGCTCTGACACACCTATATTTTTGAGAACCAATTTAAAATATGCCTTAGCATTTTGATACGATCCCCATTTTTGTAGATGAGGTTCCTGTGTGTAGGGTGGGATGATGAACAGGAGGAAAAGGAGTAATAAATGTAAAAATAAATGTGTTATTTCTTCATTTTTTTCTTTGTCGAATGGCAGTTGTTTCAAGAGTACGTTGTAATAAAAGCAGGCCTATTGGGTAAACCTTTGAACATCATGTCATATCTTTGTCTCTTCTATTATTCTGTGTATTAGCCTCCCTGCTGCTCAGCATGCATTTTATCATTATACACTCTTGAAGTGATGACCTTTTTGTGAGTGCTTTCCTAAGAAAAGCAATGCTGTTCTGCAACTTCAGAATGGCAAGATGTTTCCAACCAGATAAGCAAGCTTAGTATTAAGTAGTTGGTGTGTGTATTGTATGCTAATGAAGACTGCATTTGAATACCTTAATGTCACTGATTGTATTTTGTGTATCTCTAAAAACTCTTATTTGATGTATCAGTATCCATGACTTAATGGGCCATGATTTGGGAATTTCTGGTAGCTTTTAGCATCTTGCAAGCAGCAATCACTTTAGGAATAAATTCCAGAAGGGTTTGGAGAAAAACTTGCCTAACTCTTAGTGACTGCATGCAAAATCTGTTTCTGCACCAATTGGACTTTGTCAGAGACTTTTAAGGCATTTAAGTTACCCTTGCTGCCTTGTTCTAGTTAAGATTCAAACCATTAATTTGTTGAATGAGTTTCTGCTGCCTGAGACTGCAGTTATATAGGGTAGTATAATATATATGGTTCTGTTTCAAACTTTGATTAAGGGTCTGGAGCTCTGACAAGGCTCTCTTCCCACCTGGTTAACTGGATGTTCATGCATTTTCGTTCTCAAAGTCAGTGGAATCACAGCTGTGGCACAGCACACGATTGCATGCTGAACTATTGCATATTGATTTTAAGGTATGCTTTTACAACCTCAAAGTAGGATAGAGCTGTCTATTACCACATCATTAGTATTCTCTGACATGATAAGCCTGTTTGTAGGGTTTGGTGAGGACATAATTGGTTGCATAGATGGAGTAGTCCGACACCAGCTTTGTTTAGTTAACACATGAAAGCCTGTCAAGCAGAAGAAATTCTGTGGAAAATTCAGAAATATAGCCATATTATGTATTGCAGCAATACTCAAAACTTTTACCTATACTTTTGTTTCTTTGAGGCAGTTAGGCCATGCCTGGAGACATTCATGTCGTCAAGAGACAAACAGTGTTAGAAATTTCAGGGTTTGTTTGGGACAGATTAAAAAATTATGAATTTTACTGCTGTGTGCTTTTATGTATATCTTGGTAATAATCTTGAAACATAAGGAAATATTGCAAGTTAATATGGAGAGGACAAGTAGAAACACAGTGCTTTCCCAAGCAATGGGTGGAATATCTTTAGGCACATGAGATTTTCATTGCTGTGTGACCAATAGCTTTTGCATTTGTTGAATGTTATTTACAAAGACAGCTGGAAAGTCCTTAAAGGCTCTTCAGCCGCTTCTATAGTGTGTCCTTGTGTAGTGCTGGTGCAGATTTAGGGGAATGTTTACGGAGGACTGAATTGGGGTAGAGATAATTGCTAACAGAGCTATCTCATTTCCCCTTCAGGGTTTTCACTTTACTGTTGCTGCTTGGAATTGAAATTTGTGTCATTTCAAACAATGTATTAATGCTACTAGATTTGTTACACCATTTGCAAATAAATGTACTTCACTTTTGTATTAGCAATGCCTAATTAAAAATGACTCATATAGCTGAAGACTTAGTTTCATGTTGTAATCTTTCCCAATTCTTGAAATTCCATAGAGTAGAAAAAAGGGTGCACAATGAATGTCACAGCTGTGACCCTTAGGCAAAGCTGAATCCACGCCATTGTGCGTAACATCCTAACATAACCCAGTAATCTCTGCATGCTGCACTTTTTTTGAGAGTGATAATCAGAACAGTTCATGGTGAGGCTTCTGCAGAAGTAGATATTCTGGTTATTTTCTCTGCCTGGTATAGTAGGTCTCTTGCAAGTAACCTACACTGCCTATACACAGAACAAATTTGTATACCGTTTGACAAAGGGGTAAGAAGTATCTTTCATCTATACATCAAATCCTAATGTACTCGTGGTAGCTTTAAAATAATTCCTTAATGACATTTATGTGGAGAAACTTACTCTGGTCATGATTCATCTAATCTTTAAAGCTCTTAGATGGAAAGAAATAAAAAGGGAGAACCTGTCAGAAAGTCATGCATTATTTGAATTGAGGAAACAAGCTGGTTAGGGATACAGAGAAAAAATTATGAAATAGTAGGATCTTCAGCTGGGTTGTTTAAGGTAAAACAGAATCATAGTTGACATACTTGTCAGTGGGACAGTTCACAAATGGGATATAATGAAAAGCTGAAATCTCACACTAAATTTGGAAAATATTTAGATTTAGCTTAATTTGTGCACTTGTGTTGCACAGAGGTTTTTCTATCCATTCCCAACATAGGAAATACACAGTGCCATGTCAGCAGTTTTGGTAGGTCTGTCATGATGTGGTCAGTGGTGAGTATTCATGTTTTACTTTTAATAAAGCAAGATTTTCCTGTGAATTCCTAAACCAGTCCCAAAAATCTGCAGACCAAAATCTCGGCTTCACTAGAGGCTGGAAATCATTTTCTCACAAGCATAAAATAAGACTTGTCTGCTTTATAAAACGCAAGGATTACTTTACTGAGAGATGCTTTTTTGTGGTGATACTTTTATACTGAAGAACAGCTTGTCTTTCTGAATGTTTGTGGCTATTTTTTTTTGGAATATCCTTTTATCAATAAGCACGTACTAATGCAAAAAGAAGCAGTGGATGATTTATACTGCATTGTTTCTATTCTTTTATCAATTTCTTTTGATGTTCCAGAAATTTCATATAGGATGTTAATTTGGTACCTAACATGAAAATATCTGTTGGCTTTCTTTTGCTTTTCTTCCTAATGGCACAATTCAGGAAAATAATCTGGCAATTTCTGACCAGTTCATGTTAATAATATCTGTTCTGAGAAGATTCTAAATTCTCACTAAAAATAACATAGCAGACGTTCATCATATGTAATGTGACTTTATGCTAATAAATGGAAAAAAGGGAGGGGGAGAGGAAAGTTCTGTTATGAATTAAGTCCTCAACATACCTTGGGAAGTGTATCTACCAAGAGGGACACTGTAGATAGAATAAATTGTACGGAATATCAAAACTGAAGACTTTTCAGTCCTTGAGTCTTTCTTGAGAGTTTTGAATAATTTTTTGAGCGTCCTTTGTGTGTTAGTTCATGTCCGAAATGACTTAACTCCCCAAACCAACCAACCAGACCACCCTCCTGAAACATACACACAAAAAATGAACGTCCCTTCTCCAAAAAACCAAACAACCCAACTGTCTCCTCAGGAAAACCTAAAACAAACAAGCAGACAAAATAAACAAACAGACAAAAAAAAAAAAAAAACAACACAGAAAATCATCAGAAGAACTCTTTAAAATTAGGTTAGAAATAATCTGATAAGTCTTCAGGCATGTGATTGTGTTTAATACCAATAAAAATTTCTTTCAATTAGAAATTCCGAATCTTAGTAACTGCAGAAATGCTCCTTGTGTGAGTAAAAATGAGTTTTTTCTTTAAAGTTGTTCTTATCAATTTGGAAATACTTCGTATAGGACTGTAAAATTTGGGGATGGGTGGGGAGATGCCACTCGTTTCTCTTAACACGTAGCACTTCTGAAAGTGCTTTTTGGTGTGTGTGTGTGTGGGATGGTGTGCCTTGGGGCAGCCACTCTTGATACCGGAATTGGCATGATTTTGCTGACAAATGTTTATCATGCTGTGGGTGTTTTCACTTTGTTTTTCTAAGGCCTCTTACCCTAATTCTACGTTTATGGTATATTCTCAGTTGATTTCCTTAGTTGATTTAACATTTATCTCATTTAACAAGTATTTGCTTTACCTAGACATAAATGAGCAATAATACAGTGTCAGATATTGGATTTCTGCATTTGTTTTATGAGGTAACATGTCTTGCATTCCTTGATCTCCCCAGAAATGTTTATTTTAATTCTGAGAATATTTACCCATTTTGTTCTGCACACACAGTGCAGAGCTGTGACTCTAGTTCATGAGTAGGTAGCATTTGATAATGCAGTATGAAGTGTAATGGCTGATTTATAGGTTTCATTGATTTGATATAATTTGCAAATACTTCTTACAAAATCTGAGGTTGATAGTAGCACTTTATCAAGGTACAACTCAGGTAATGTAAAATAGATTTATATACTGAATGTAAGGACTAGGGCAGTTGTTGTATAACACTGCTACTAGGAGAGGGGATTGGGAAGAAGCTGTTTGGATGCTGTAGTTTAAACACAGCCAGCAACTAAGCACCAGGCTGTCACTCTTTCACTTTCCCCCACTGGGATTCAGAGAAAAATTGGAAAAAGGTAAAAGTCACGGGTTGAGATAAAAACAGTTTAATAATTGAAAACTGTTTGGTAATTAAGAAAACACTTTAATAATTAAAAAGTAAAATATTATTAGCAAAAAAGGGGGAAAAAAAAAGAGGGAGGAATAAAATCTAATAACCACAAGTGATGCGCAGTATGATTTTTTTACCACCTGCTGACTGATATTCCAGCCTGACCCAAAGAGCAGTCGCACCCTTCTGGGTAACTCTCCCCAATTTATATACTGGGCATGATGTGTTGTGGTGTGGAAGTGGCTACTTTGGGTCAGGTGTCCTGTCTCTGCTCCCTCCTGGGTTTTTGTGTTGCTTCTGCCTGTCAGACCATCAGAAATTGGAAAGTACTTAGTCAGGGTAAGCGCTACTTAGCAACAGCTAAAACATAAGTGTGTTATCAGCATTGTTCTCAGGCTAAATCCAAAACCACGCCACTGTTCCATCTACTGGGAAGAAAATTAACTCTATCCCAGCTGAAGCAGGATGTCAATGTAGGGAAAGATATGTTTATGTCAGTGTTCTTGTTCTGTCCATTTGGACTTTTTCTGTACTGCTGTTCAAAACAGAGAGAAAGATCTTCCCCTCTGGAGAATGTCTTATTTCCATACTTAATCTAACTTTGAGAAATATACAGTGCTCATAGTAACTTGCCATGCTGCTCATGCTGCAGATATGAAAAAAATGAAGACCTATATTCCTTCCTGTAGTACTAGGATTTATTTGAATATTTCATCCATGTAAGTGGAGGTTTGCCTGCTTTGTATCCCATAATATGATGAGTATGACTTGGAAGCTGTGGAAAAGGACTGATCTGTTACAATGTATTTTATGTTTCTTAGTATATAGAATAAAAAACTCAGGCTATGGAGATAAGATATGTGTAAGGACTGTGGTTGGGTGGAGGTTGAAGAGAAAGCTTTTCAGGGAAGGTGAGGGGAAATAGATGTGTAGTCAGGGTGAAGAGCTGAATGAGAGAGGACAAAGAGTTTGCCTTATTGAACATATGATTTTAATGTAATCAGTTTGCTCACTTCGAGACTTTTCATATGTCTCTCTTTGCTCTAAGGCTGCTGGTTGGAGTTCAGTTGGTCGAGTAAGGACTTGCCAACTTCTCCTAAGAGATACTCAGCTAGGGAAAAGTTGGAAGGGGCTGCTGCCTAAAATGGCTCTGCATCTTAACAGCTCCATAGGAACATTAACTGTCCTTTGTGTGGTATGCTTAAACAGTCTTGAGGAATCATTAATACTGTCCTTGCTCTCAAAATCGCTCCTTCCACAGTCCATCTATCCCATATCCAGCTATGTTTGGAAAAACTGGTGAATATTGTTTCAGTGTGTTCCTATGGTTAACTGCAAAAATGATTCTGTAATGCAGTGAGACAACTTTTTCCTTTTGTTTCTTACTCTGCGCTCAAGTAGCATATAAAAACAAAGGCTATAAAATACGCACCTTAGACATTTTATAAGCTCATAGCATTACGTGTTTTTTTTTGTCGGATTTAAGTGGAAATAAATGGATGTGTTATCATGAGTGCACTGTTCCCAGAACTGACTTTCGTAAGTATAACATAAATAGAGGGGAGGAGTAGCACGTGTTGGCACTGTAATTTAAACACACAGTCTGTGAAGCATTACTGAGTAGTGTTTTTACATCTGTATTATCTTTACCAGCTTCATTGCTTTGTAGAATTAACTTGCAGAAAAATGAGAAAAATATTCTCCAGTATGAAGGTTTATGTATAGTCCAGTACAATGTAATAAATGCAAATTCATAAATAGGGGTTTTTTTTTGTAAATAACTAGGCTAAAAAGGAAATAATTGCTGCATGTGGCATGTTTCGTAGTGGAACTGGATGCTGGAAAATGTATGCAACCAAAGATGCAGTGTGCTTAATTGTACCTGTAGTAAATGAGTTGTGTTGTGTCAACCAGCATGGCAGTGACACCATTTTAAATAATGTTGTAGTAATGAAGGTGTTTCAGTACACAAGGAAAAACTGTCAGTAGTTCCCACATGCAGACAGATTAGGACTTTGTTTGCTATTATATTTTTGTGCTAGTGTTATTCCTGACTGTTTTGTGACCCTGCCTACAGTGTGTCTGTAACATTCTGATCTGAAATTCTATGTGTGCATGTTTAGGAAGGGTAAAATATGCATATCTTTAAAACTTCTTTAAAAGCCATTTTGTGATGCTTTCTACCTTATAACAGAAAGTCCCTTCAATTATTAGAATGTGGTATAGATAATTCTACTGAAGTACTTATTTTGGTGAACAACTGCTCCATTTTATTATCACAGAATCATAGAATAGTTAGGGTTGTAAAGGACCTTAAGATCATCTAGTTCCAGCCCCTCCTCCCATGGGCAGGGACATCTCACACTAAACCATGCCCCCAAAACTGTCCAAACTGGCCTTGTACATGGCCAGGGATGGAGCATTCACAACTTCCATGGGCAACCCATTCCAGTGCCCTCGCAACCCTTAAAGTAAATATATCCTTATATCCAATCTAAACTTCCCTCGTTTAAGTTTGAACCCATTACCCCTTGTCCTCTCACTACAGTTCCTCATGAAGAGTCCCTCCCCAGCATCCCTATAAGCCCCCTTCAGATACTGGAAGACTGCTATAAGGTCTCCACACAGCCTTCTCTTCTCCAGGCTGAGCAGCCCCAACTTTCTCATCCTATCTTCATAGGGGAGGTGCTCCAGCCCCTGATCATCCTCCAGCCCCTCCTCTGGGCTTATTCCAGTATTTCCGTGTCCTTTTTATGTTGAGGATACCAGAACTGCACACAGTTCTCTCAAGTGAGTTCTCACAAGAGCAGAGTAGAGGGGCAGGATCGCCTCCCTCAGTCTGCTGGTCATGCTCCTTTTGATGAAGCCCAAGATACGGTTGGCTTTCTGAGCAGCAAGAGCACACTGCCGGCTCATGTTCAGTTTCTCATCAACCAGCACCCGCAAATCCTTCTCAGGGATGCTCTGAATCTCTTCTCTGCCCAACCTTTAGCTGTGCCTGCGATTGCTCCGACCCAGGAGGAGGACCTTCACTTGTCATGGTTAAACATCAGCCCACCTCACAAGCATGTCAAGGTCCGTCTGGTTGCATTCCTTCCCTCCAACATATCAACAGAACCACACAGCTTGGTGTCTTCAGCAAACTTGCTGAGGGCACACTCAATCCCACTGTCCATGTCACCAACAAAGATGTTGAACAAGACTGGTCCCAA
>JASSUY010016206.1:2868-30755 GCA_032466535.1 Forpus xanthops | reverse complement strand
GCCGGTGCCGCGCGGGCCCCCTCTTCCGGCTTCCGGTGCCGGGGCTATAAGAGCCGCTTCCGCCTGGGCCCGGCCGTGTCCGTGCGGGAGCTCGTGCCGCCTGTGCCATGAACGCTCGCGGTGAGGGGAGCCGTTACTTTGGTAACGGGGCTGGGGTCCTGCTGCCGCTCCGGAGCAGTGGGGTGCGGAGGGAGGGGTGTACCGGCGCTGACTGTTGCCCCCTTCTCCCGTCCCGCAGGGCTGAGCACGGAGAAGGCTGCCGCCTTCAGCCGGCGGCTGCGGGCCGAGCCGCAGTTCCTGCTGGCCCAGAACGTGGCGACATGCAACGACCCGCTGGAGGTGTGCCTGCAGCGGCAGGTGGTGCAGGACACGGTGCAGGTCTTCCAGCACGCCGTGCCCGCAGAGGGCAAGCCCGTCACCAACCAGAAGAGCTCCGGTAAGGGGCTCCGGGACGAGGTTTGGCCTCCTGGAGCGGGGGCCGTGGTGCTCGGGGGGGTGAGTGGTGGCTTCCTCTGACATCACTTCATCGGCTTTGGAGCAAAGCTGTATCCCTGCAGCATTCTCCTGGGTTAATAACAGGCGTCAGACGCAGTGTTTGCCTCTGTTCCCTTCTGCGTACTGCAAGATAAAATCGGTTGATTTTGACTGCGTTTGCAGTAGAAGGTCTCTGAAGTTCTTGCTGGCTGTTTGGTGCTTTACCATCCCGGCCAAAGCCTTGCGGCAGAGCTGCGTCATGAACCTTGTGTTTCAAACAGAAATCGCACAGCTCTGGAGTGCAGGCATTCTGGTTTAATCCTTGTTCCTTTGATCTCTCAGGGAGATGTTGGATTTTCTCGTGTCTCAATGCAATGCGCCTTCCTTTCATGAAGAAATACAACATTGAAGAGTTTGAATTCAGCCAGTCCTATCTCTTTTTCTGGGATAAGGTATGGTAGCACAGGTTATGCTAGGACAGCTTGTGCAGGTGGGTGTTAGTAGTGGGCCAGGCTTTCCTTTAGGCTGAACTGTTTTAACATTAGAGGTGTAAATGCTTAGAAGAGCTGTCCAAAGTTACTTAAATCAGTATTTTAAGCACTAGTCAAGCAAAGTGGGATTTCCAGCCTGAGGAGGAAGTTATCAAGATGTTAATCATAGAATCCTAGGATGTTTTGGGTTGGAAGGAACCTTAAAGCTCCTCCAGTTTCAACCCCCTGCCATGGGCAGGGACACCTTCCACTGGAGCAGGATGCTCCAAGCCCCTGTGTCCAACCTGGCCTTGAACACTGCAGGGATGGGGCAGCCACAGCTTCTCTGGGCACCCTGTGCCCTGCTCTGAGCTGTGTCTGCTTGTTTCCCATAAAGGCAAAGGAGAAATTCCAAGACTAGTCTGGGCCATGCTTCATGGCATAACTCATGTTTTGCATTCCCTATTCCCCTATGCTCAAGCTCTGTGCTAACTCCTTGGTCTGTAGCGGAAAGAAGTTTATAGTATAAGCCCTGGAATGTTAGATGGAAAATAAGGTGGATGATTTAGCTAGGACTTCTGAAGAACTGAATACTCAGGAATGAATGCAGGATGTGTCAGACTGAAGAGGTCTTTTTCCCATCCATTTCAGGTGGAACGTTGTTACTACTTTTTAAATGCCTTCGTGGAAACAGCTCAGCAGAATGAGCCTGTGGAGGGCAGACTGGTGCAGTTCCTGCTCACCAACCCCACAAATGATGGTGGACAGTGGGATATGTTGGTTAATATTATTGGTAAGAGCATTGGTCCCTTCTTGAAGAAGCATGCTGGTTTGAGAAATGAGAGTGAAACACAAGAAGTAATTCAGTTTGAGACCTGCGGGTTTGCTAAGGAGCATCATGCTATTAACCACTACCTTTTTAATCAAAGGCCTTTTTCATGCCAGTTCATAAATACTAGGCTTTAATCTTGTGTGGGATCTTAACTCTTGCATATTGCTGTGGATAACAGCTCAGAAGATCGTCAGAAGTAAGGAGATATTCTGGACTTCCTGTTCAGTAGAAAGGTGCAATCCCCTTTACTTCAGTCATCAACTCAACATTGATTGTTTATATCCATGTATACAATAATTAGGGCATATGTTAAGGAAAAAACCCATTGCTAGACTAGGGTGTGTCTGCAAGGCAGAAGCAAACTACTTGGTGTTGAAGCCTGCCGATAGGTGGTGTAATGATCAGTGAGGGAAGTGATGTGGAATGTGGCAATGCTGGTCCTGCAAAGATCCAGCTGAAGTGAGATCTTTCATACACAGATTAAGGAGATACTTCTGTGTGTCTAAATTACACTAGGTTTGCTTTTGTGTTATGAAACAATGTGACACTTTGTAAATCAACAAGCCAATAATGTAAGTTTAGAATCACAAAACAAGTTTGTTCCTTTGGAGCCTGGAGGTTACTTTTTTCCCTATCCAGCTGTTACAGATATTTAATCAGGGCAGAGGAGGTTTTGGATGCTGCTGTTGCACCCAAAGCCTCATTAGCTGGTGCAATACTTGACTGCTGCCATATTGTGGGAAGTAGTTGAGCTGCTGCTTATAAACGTTGAGAAGGAAAAGAGCCTGGGAAGTCAGTCCTTTAACCTCAAATAAAACACATGGAATAATTCATAAGAGCCCCAGTTCTCAAAGGTAATTCAGGGGCTTAATTTTCAATTAATTTCTTTTTCTGGAGAGAAGAGCTTAAAGAGCACCACTTAATTCAACACCCAAAAGTTATAAATTAACTGATACTGATCAGGGATTCCACTTCTGGGGAATACAGACCAGAGGTCAACATTCAGTCACAAATTAAGATGTAAACTTTGAATCCTCATCACCTGTAACTAAGAGACTTTCCCTTGTAATCTCTGTGCAAAACCCAAGTATATTTAGCTTTTACATGGGTATAGGCAGAAGCATTGACATCTACTGTGTGGGATTAGATGATGCTTAATCTGCAACATTACTACTTTCCTTTAGAAAAGTATGGTGTTGTCCCCAAGAAAAACTTCCCGGAGTCTCACACTACAGAGGCTACTAGAAGGATGAACGAGATCTTGAATCATAAGGTAAGATTGATGGAATTAAGGGGAAAGGATGAGGCTGAGCCTGTTCCAAGTGTTCGAACCACCTTCATTTCTCTTTATTGACTGAAGTATTAAGTGCATGTCAGCAACTTCACTTGCATTTATTCAAAACCCAGCCTCAGCAGTTTATTAATCTTGGAGCATGGAGCAGAAAGGTGTGTTTATGGAAGATGTCCACTGCGGGCTTCAATAGCTTCAGAGTACCCTGCATGGGTTGTGTACCAATTGCTCCTAACCCTCAAATTTCTCAAAGCTAGTTCCTGATGTGTGGCTGATAAAACACTGAGTCTTAAAAATCAGCTTTCAATACAGAAAGAGCAGCTTTGTCTGAAGGAAGACACAAGCTTGCTCCTTGAACTGCAGAGTGAATCAGTCTGGGAAGATGCTAAGAGTCAGTGCCTAGATAAAAAGACAATTAAAGCTTGTTTCCAGCGAGCTGTGGTTAATTTTTCTG
The DNA here is from genome assembly GCA_032466535.1 of Forpus xanthops. Lineage (NCBI taxonomy): Eukaryota > Metazoa > Chordata > Aves > Psittaciformes > Psittacidae > Forpus > Forpus xanthops. The sequence goes on along the minus strand of JASSUY010016206.1, from coordinate 27,234 downwards.
CAGTTCATTTGCCACATGCTCAAGGAGAAGCGCCTGCAGAAACCCACATAAAAAATGTGAAATACATGCTGAAAAGCTGAGACGTAATGAATGGTGTTAATGTTATTCTAGTCTTGAGCATGGCAAGCCAGCTGGTCTTGAGGGAGCACTGCTCACTGTTCCTGGCCTCATGGATTGTGACAGTAATGGGAAGTGTGTGCTGCTCTTGCTGCAGTTCTGCAGGCAGTGGGGAAATGCTCCACTCCTTTTATCAACCCAGAGATCAATTATGCATTAGAATTGTAACAGTAACTTTATGGTATAAGGACAGTCTGTTCTGAGTCAGAGGCGATATGCGTGGATGTTGCAGCATCAGTTATGAAACTGGGAAATCCAGCCTTAAGAAGAGCTTATGGCTGCAAGCTTCCAATTAGTGGTTGGAAAATAGTGAGTTGGGACTACTCATTTCAGGTTTATTTTTTTGTGATATTTTCTGCATCATTCATATATCTTTTGAAAAGAATCAGTATCTAACAAAGCTGCTGCAAGGGTTTTTCTTTTCATTTTGAAAACCTGGAGAGTAAAACAGTGCTTGACACAACCAACTAGGAAGTCCCAAAAACATAACGGGTGTCACCTTACATATCCTTATAATAAAATGACTCTTTAAACAGATGAGGGAATACTGTTTGCGGCTAAGAAACATGGTGGAAAGCGGAACAATGAAAGGAGAGCTTTGTGCTGCGATGGACACGATGATAGAAGAGGTAAATACACTTGTGTGGCATGGATCTTGCGGAAAGCCAGGCTAGGATGGATGAGATTTCTTACTCTTGTTCACAGCTAATGGATTGTCCAAACCCAAGTGCCTTTTGCTTGCCTAAGTAGCAGTGTTTTGCATGGCAGAGTGCTTGGAGGTATTCATTATGGGGTTTTGCAGTGGCTTATCATTCTGAGCTTTCCTAATACTTTCAAACAAATAGATTGAATTTATAGAATCCCAAACTATGACACTTTAGACACATCTGCCCTCTCTTCTGGGAGAGCATTATTTTGTATCTTTAGAGAGCAAAATAGTGGGCTATCGAGCTTTTATAAGTATTAGGAATAAGGTTGAAGATTGCTTTCTGCTGGCTTTGAATGTAGAATCTTACTGCACAAGTGGTGTTGCATAAATCCCCCACAAGAGAGCAGAAGAGAACAACAAAAGGGAACTCTGTGAGTTGGACACATGGCTGAATCCAGCTGTGGTCTGATACTGAGGGGCAGCAAAGGAAGGAATTGCAGCATCTCTTCCTGGCTCTGAGTTAAATCGGTTGGCACATCTGTAGTACACAGTATGTGGGTAGTGGCTGCCCTCCATCTGGTCACACTGAATGAATGACACACATTGTAGTCCTCATACTTGATTCTTAAATAGCCAAAAGTAATGTTAAAATAAAAACTCGGACTGTTTTAGGTTGACCACGTGCATTTTAAAAGGAAGGATCTAGTTCACTTGTTCAATGCAAAGTGATACCTGTCATTAGAGGGCTCAAGAAATGAAATGGTTTGGTTATGTATGTTAGTTTTTCTGCACCCCAGTAAACATTAGTGTTAGGCAGGGTTATGTTATTGAAAAGAAAACTTTTATGATAAGATTTCAACCTTTCAGATGAGCTCAGTGATTTGAGCCTACCCGAGCCTGTTGCCAACCTGTACTTAGTTCACAAGTGAATTAAGATGATTTACGTCCAGAGTGTGTCCAAAAGCCCTCGGAGGATTTTACAGCAGACATCAAAAGCTTCCTAGAGATGTTAATTTTCAGGGCAGTGATGTACAGTTCACTGCACAATGGCTCTTCACTTGTTTAGAGCATCTCTCCCTCCAATGAAGGATCCTGGACCTGGCATTAAGGGCTTTTGAAGTGATTGCAGTTTGCTCTGTAGAAAGATTGTGTTTCGTTTGCTGATGCTAACACAGTGTTTTCTCCCGCGAGTGGTTTGCAATGTCTGTTGACTGAAAGTAAATCCACATTGTAGTTGAAATATGCAATTGCACCTCTTTTGTGTACTTTAAAACACTTAGCTTGAGAGATTTGTGATCACTCTTGTTTCATGTGTTTATATGTATACAAGCAGTATTGCATCTATTTCTGTATGTGGCAAAACAGAGCTTGGGTTTGTTCTGTGCAGTTTTTATATGCATGGCAGATCTTGGTTTGCTCCTGTGGGGAGGCAATGCTCTGCCTAAAATGGGGCAGTCATTGGCACACAAGATTGAATATTCACTCCAGAACTGTATAAACATTCTTCTTATCAAGCCAGTGCACAGCAGGTAGCAGCTGAAATCAGCGCACTGCATGTGACTTCTTCCTTCACTTCTCCTTTGTAGACTCTTCCTTATCAGCAGTGTCTTCCTTTTCCCCTCCTCGTTCATTTCGGATTTTAGCACAAGCCGCTCTACCTTTGCCTTGTCTTGGCTCTCGTCGTCACTGGAGTGATATAAGTCACCTTTTAGTTAAATGTCTGCTTATTTATTGACTGCTAGAGGAAGCCTGTGAGATCCTGAGATGGGCTGTGCTGGGTGTGGTGGCAGGACAGCTGAGGGAGGCCATTCCCGGGCTGTCTCCATCACTTTCCTTCCTCTGGCTGGAGCCCGCTTGTGTGTTGCTCTCCTTTCAGGCATGTTTTTTCTTATTTTGTTTTCATAACCTCATCCCTCACGCTTGGGGTTATCTGAGGTGACGTGGGTGTACCACAGCAAATGGTACTTTCTGTGCAGCCTCTGCAAAGTTAAATATTTATACTAGTGTAGGGATTTACATTTGCTCTTTAACGTATTTATTGAGAGAAAAATGTGTGAGTTCCTCCAGGGAAAACACTGAGCCCACACCCTTGATTCAACCCATAGTTAATCTCCTGGCTTGTTTTCTTAAACTGCTTGGAGCGAGAACACCTTTACTTGTATTCTGTGCACAGCCAAATAGTGTTACTTAGCATGAGAACTGTGCTCCTTTTGCCATCAGCACAAAGCTAATCTTAGGGAGCCTTAGGATCCCTATAAAACAGCTCAGCTAGCTCCAGAAAGGGTAGGTCAGCTCCAGGAAAGGTGTTGTGTCTCAGTGAGAGGGAGGTGTGAAGACTGACAGGCTCATTGAGCTGCCCCAAACCAGTGACTGGATCCTGGTGCAGAAGGTGCAGCTGAGATTTGACTCCCGCTTCTGTTTTAAATAACCTGTTGTTTTCTTGCAAGGAAGGGACTCTGGACATGGACAGAGCTGGAGCAAACCAGTGTCAGCTGAAGTAAAACAGATTCAAACCTGGTTTAATGTGATTGAATTGTGTTGTCCCCAGAGTACCTGTGGCGGGTCCTGCTAAATATCCTTAGAGGCAGTCATCTGGTTACACTGCCTATGAGTTAGCACGTTCTATGATAAGCCCTGTGAGAAAGTACAGTAGTGATTAAGTGCAGCTTCATATTCTGATTTATAGGGATGCTGATGACTTGAAATCTGGTTAGCTTTTGTGCTAAGAAGCACCAGAAAGCTGCCATCTGTGAAGGATGTCACAGTCAGCAGGCAGGGATCTTGGATGAAATTAATTAACCTGCCAGCTCAACCCTAAACAGTGTCAAACATATTAAAAAGGATGGGAAGATTACTCCAGGCTCTTGAGAAGAAGCAAAAGGCCATGTTTGAAATCCAAATGAACATTACGTGAAAAAAGGAGATCAGTACAGGGGAAACACTGGGATAGAATACTTTGTTATATGCATGGCAGAAAGACTGCTTTGTGTTTGCATGGGGCAAACCACCTGGTGGAATATGGAATGCTGAATGCTTAAGCCTGTCTAGAATCAGCTTGATGAAGTTTCTACTGGGAAAATATCTTGTTGGAGGAACTTTAGATTTACTTATGAAGTGCCAGCATGAGGCTGGGCAGTGTATTGGCTTTGCTCTGGATGCTGCATTCCTAGGAAACCTGGAATTTGTGTGCAACCTTGGGCTTCTCTTTTGCCTGGCGATAACATGGAGTGTGAGAATGGGGCGAGATTCTGAATTTGTCCTGTGGCCTTTCAGTTTTCCTTTAGGAACACCTAGATTTCAGAGCTGAATGCAGGTAATTCACGTGTGTGTGTGTTTACTCGTGCTCTTCAGAGGTGGTGTTAAGATCCCATTTCTCCCATTGGCTCTCACATGGAGAAATCCATTCTTCAGTGGCATTGCTGTGGTAGGAGAGGCACTGTGCACGTTTCAGCAAATTCACAACCGTTTGCTTCTCTGGGCAGGTATTCAGAATAGTGAGCACTTGCCTGGGCAACCCTCCGGAGACTTTCTGCTGGGAGTTCCGGGATAAGGAGAAGAACTACCACAAATATGGCCCCATGACACCAGTGCAGTTCTACAATGAGCATGTGAAGCCTTACTTCAACATGGAGGACAAGGTGGGGATGCTAAAAGGCTTTCCAAGCTTCCCAAGACCTTTCTTTGCTGCCAAGCCACTTATTTCCCCTGTTGCAAGCGCTGTGTCCACCCCTGTAACCCACATGGGATGGGTACTACACCCACAAGTCAGAGATGTTTATTCTTCCCGTTCTTCTGTTTGTGCTCTACCCTGCAATTAGCTGTGATCCCATATTGCACTTCCACACTGATCTCGTAATTATGAGATATGTAATGATCTAATTGGTCATAAACTGCCACTAGACAGCCATTAGCATTAATAACATGCAAAACTACTGTGCCAGTCAGGAGGTGAGCTAATAAACCAAAACCAAACCTTAAAACCCCTGCTGTTTCAGCCAGGTGCTTGGTTTGCTGATGGGACAGGCAGCTAGGACCAAAGCAATCCTCTGAAAGCCATCTGGATTCACTTCCCAAAGGTTTCAGTTAAGGTGCACCCTAATTTGTGACATCTTGGGTTTTGGCAGATTTGTCTAGTGAATGATCCTCGGCCTCAGAATCCATACAACAGGCTGTACACAGTGGAGTACCTGGGCAACATGGCAGGAGGGAGGAAAACACTCTACAACAACCAGCCTGTGGATGTCCTGAAAAAACTAGCTGCAGCATCCATTAAGGATGGCGAGGTTGGTTTGGTTTCTCTTTGTGGATGGCACAGGGCAGCCCTTGTAATGTAAACTGGCTGGAGTATGGCCCAGATGTGACTCTGCTTTCCATTTGTAGGCTGTGTGGTTTGGCTGTGATGTTGCAAAGCACTTCTATAGCAAGCTGGGAATCAATGACTTGAATATGTAAGTAGACAATTGAAACGGAGTAGCATTTGAGATACTTGGCTAGGATGTAAACAGTCCTTCAGCTGCTTGAGAAACTAATTTGTACACCCTTTGGATTATATGCCCCCAAGAGTATATTTAAGTAATTCAGCAGCAGCATAATGTTTCTCTCACTTGTTAGCTAAACTCTGAATCCTTTAAAGATGCATGACTGGTTGTTTAAATATTCTTACTCATTTGAATTGCTTAGCACTTGGTGAGAAACGCCTAAAGAGATCAGCTTTTACATTTATTCTGACTCTGAGTTGAACTTCTATGCCTGTGCACTGCCTCCTGATTTAGTGTACTGATTCCCTGATTTACTACTAGTGAAAATTCCTCCCTGCATCCTTTTTGATATTGCTTATGTGCCTTCCCAATAGATACAATCATGAGCTGGTGTTTGGTGTCTCTGTCAAGAACTTGAACAAAGCAGAACGGTTAATCTTTGGAGAATCCATGATGACCCATGCCATGGTGCTGACAGCTGTCACTGAGAAGGTGAGTGCCTCCTCCAGTTCTGATGCTTGCCTGGATGTATCTGACTGTTCTGGCAGCCTGTTTGTCTTCTGGGCTCTTTCACAGTGTTCACGTGTGCCATAGCACCCTGGCTTGTCTGTTCTCGCTGTGGTGTTTGAGTGCTCAGAACTATGAATACTTAACAAGAAGGGAAGAATTTGAGACAAGTCCAGGATTTCTTTCCTTCTGCCCACAAACCTTTACTGAAGAAAGGGAAAAGGAAGTCAGCTTCTACTTTGAACAAAACAAAACCTATGTTAACTGATTTTTAAATACAGGTTCCTGATGTGTCTTGCTGAGCAAGCAATCAAGTATCACATCAAATGTTTCCTACCATGTCCTACTGCATGGGTTAGTCCTTTTGCCGCATGAAGCTCCTACTTTTGAAATGCCAGTAGGAGGCACTTCGTAATAGTCTAAACCTCCTGAAACTCTGGCATGTGACCTCCCTGACCTATTCATGATTAGGGAAGGAAGATGGTGTCCAAAATAGCTATGGCAAGACAGTAGGCTGAGATGAAGCCATGACTAAATCAGCTCCTGGCAGTATAACAAAGCACATGTGGAGTAAAAAGAGCCATGTGAAAACTTACAACTGGGGGTTATCTGCAGTGTTGTTTTCCATCTTTCCAGAAGCTGTCGTTATTAAAGTTTCTTTGAAGTGGTCTCTTCCTGTCCAACATGACCTTGGCTTGAGAAATAGCAGCCTGCACAGAGCTGGAAGTTTGTGTGAGCTCTGGAGTCTGAGGACTCGAGATGGGAATGCTGAGTCAGAACTTTTGAGTTCCTTTTTACAACTCTGTGTATTACTTCTCCTGTTCTGCGTTCTGAGCTTTTAACATTTCTAGTTTGTGTAGGAACGTGTTGCATGAACACATCTCTAAAGTCATTGTTTTCCAGCTAGACATTTCCTTTTCTAGTACTTAAAACCTATTACCTACTCATGACTGAAGCCTGTCAGTTAGTACTTACTGTATCCCATTTGTGGCTGCATTTCATTGCAGCTACGGTCTATGGTCTGTGTTCTTAATTTCATTCTTTTACATGCCTGAATGTATCGTCACATAAAATGTGACCTGTCTCTGATTTTCAAGAAAAGGATGTGTATAAGGTCAGTAAAGATGGTAGCTCTAAATCCAAAGGTAGTTTGAAAGCAATAATCCTAAAACAAGTTCAGCATTTAGAGGCTTTTTCCCATTCAAAATGGACTAAGTTGTTTCTGCTTTTTAGTTGAGCATGTTTCCTTATATTAAACCTTAATCTAAAGGAACTTTTGATAAACTGAGTTATAAAATATAATACCTTGGATTTACCTACTTTATAAAACAGCTTTGAAGATTTAAAAAATCCTATTACAATTTTACAACACAAAATTGATGTGGATTAACTGCACCTTTTGTTTCAACATAATGTACATAAATGTGCTTATCTCAGTGCGTCTGATGGCATCACGAGCTGACTTATCCCTCATCTGGTAACTCTCAAGTGTCCTCTTTTTTAAAGTGAGAATAGAAGCAATACAGCAATATTCCACTGAGTAATAAAATGGATTTATGGCGTGCTTGCAGGTTAGTTTCTTGTATTAGAGAACTACTTCAGGAGCAAATGAGCATACCTAACAAGCATACCTAACGCAGGCTGGAGTACTGCGTGCTCCCAAATGTGAATTCCTGTACTCCATGCTTGTTAGAAGCAGAATCTTTTCTTTCAGAGCAGCAAACCTGGAGCTGTGTCCTTCAGATAGATCCTGAAGTGCTTGTATTTGCTCTTACTGCTATAAATTATTGGAGGTAAGCAGGGAGACAAGTACTTCAGGAGATTACATTTCTCCAACCCTTCTGACCATTGTCTGAAAGCTGCTGATGCCTTTTAGGAGTGGAGCTCTGAGGGTTGCTGGTGCTGGATTTAGGCTAGGAAGGGTTGGCTGCTATGAACTTGTGTGGTCGTCCACTGCTGAATAGCCATCACCTTGTTTTGTTACAGGATGGGCAAGAAGATGCATTTGAAAAATGGAGAGTGGAAAACTCCTGGGGTGAAGACCGTGGTAATAAAGGTAATTTTATAGTCATGGGAATGGAGAGCTGCACTTGGTGTTTGGAAATACGGAGGTGGAAGGGGGATAGGGGATGTGCTGTGTGTCCTTCACTGGACATGCCTGAAACAAGCCTGCACACGCATGCAGATCACTGAGTTATGGCACTGTATTCCTGGAAGACAAACCTTCCTCACTTAAATGTGATTTACTAAGTAAATTGAATGCAAACATTGGAGAAGCAGGAAGGATCATTGGATAAAGCTGACACTGTGGCTGCAAGTTCAACTGTGGAGGTGATTGTGATTGTGGGAGGTGGCCATAAGTGATTGATGCTCACCCTTCTTAACAGATAGGGCATTTGGTCCCAAAGGCAGGAGGACAGTTAACAGAGGCTCCTATGCTGGGGGCTAGAACTGCAGCTCTGAGTGTAGACATCTTAATGATACAGGCCATGTATTGCCTTTACAGTGTTTGACAATCCAGTAACCAAACTTTCCATGTATGGGAAGATGCTGGTAGCCTTTAAAGTTCATATCAAAGTCCAAATACTTCATTATAACTGCAGTGAGGCCTTGGCAGAGCCTTGGGTAAAGTGGAGTGGAGGGAAACTCCATGATTTTAGTCATCCCCTGTTGGAGACAGGCCGGATGTGAACTCAGGCCTGGCACAGGCTCACTGATGAGCATGCTGTGACAGACTCCAGTGTGTGCCAGGGCACTGCACAATAGTCATTGGTGACCACATTTTTCTGCTGCACATTAATCCCAAATGTGCTCACAAGATTTGGTATGGCTGAAATTTCTCAGGATGTCTGGGTTTTCTTCTGGGAATAGGCTACTTTAGGAAACATCTGGTTTAGGATGTGGTCTTGTTCATAAGCTTTGGGTATTTTGTAACAGTGTCTTAATTGATGTTCTGGCTCCTTGATGCTGCCGTAGTGTCTGTTCTGAGTTAGCTGTGTACCTTCACCGCAAAGTATGCCAATAACAATCTTCAGTCTTGACCAGACAATGAAGCTGTATTGATGTTCAGCCTTCAAGGCTCATCAGTGTGACAGCAGTAAAATGGCCTTTTACTGGATTAAGTTGGATTAAGTTGTACTTTTACTGGATAAAGCTGGATTAAGTAAAGAAGCTAAACAGTAAGAAGTGACATCAAAACTTTTTTTGTCTCCAAAGCTAATTAAGGACCTTTAGAATAGAGACTATAAAGCATAAAAATGGCTGGTTAGTTGGGCTCTTACTATCAAACACTTTGTTTTGAGACACTCCAGATACTCTGTTTGTGATGCTTGACACTACTAGTGTTAGTGGAATGCTTCCAGGAAGGAAGTGCCTTACTCAGCTTGCTTTACAACCACTCTGTGGACTTAAGTTTGTACTCCAGATGTCCTGGAGCTCACAGGTGTGTTGCGGAGCTTTGGCTCTGCTGGCAATACGTGCTCCTTGGCCAAGGTTCAGTTGTTCTGTACTAGACCTGGAGAAAAACTGTCTCCATTTCAGGATACAGGCTGATATTCCCAAACAGTGCAGTGGAGTGAAGCCTGACACTGCTTGCAGGAGGTGTACCTGTGGAGTCCTGTGGCTGAACAGCAGCAGTTTTGTGCTGGTGTTACTGGGCTGGAGCACCAGGGAATGCTGTGATGGAGCTGCAGAGGCTGTGGCTCGTGTGGAGAGCCACGTTTGTGTTTTTGGTGTTCTTCTCTTCAAACATATAATCCGAAAGCAAAAAAGAAAAGCTACAGCAACAGGAAACAAACAGTGCAGTGCCTCAGGCTGCAGGTTAGAAATAACACTAAACTAACCCAGTTCCATAGTCGCCTTGAAGATTACTCTGAACTTGTGTGCCAGCTTTGTAAGTTTAACTTGCTGCTTGGTTTGCACTGACAGTTTATCCTCCTTAGACATTCTCTTTTCCAAGTACAGGTTCACTTTTTAAATGGCTCTAAAAGAACTCATTCTGAAGAGGAGCTGGTGGTTCCTTTGAGATCTAATAGGACCCTGCTTGTACGCACATATTATGTGCGTGGCATCTGTGTGCACTCTGAGTTAGTCATTGTCACTTATCTGTTCTGTGCTGGTAGAGGCTGTGGTCTCTGGGAAGTCTTGCTCACTGGGTATGTTTTGCTTTGGTTAGGGAGTTGCCTTGAGAGAAGCTTGACTCTATTTCAGAGTTGTTTTTGTCAGGGAGGTGATTCCCTGAGTGACTTTCTTGGCTGTGACCAGGGTGACCACTACTGAGCTAAAGGCAGTTGCACTCTCCTTCAGAGCTTGTTCTTGGATGTTAGAAGAGGTAACTGGGCAGAATTCCCTCCTGTTTCTCTTGCTTTTTGACTCCTCAGTGCCCAGTACTGGCTGGTGTAGGAGCGTGAGGATCTGTGGTCTGTCCTAGCTCTCTTCCTATGCCATGGAATCTCTCTAGCGTTTTTTTTTTAATCTTATCTGCCTTGTTAAGGACTTGAGCAGTTGTGTTTGGACAAGCCCAGTGCAGAGAACCAGAATGACATCAGTGAGGAGGCCAAGAATGATGTTAAACTTGGCACATCCCAGCTGAGGCCCACTTGGGTGGGGGGACACGAGTAAGCCCCAACTCCATTATTTCTTGGACAGGATGACCAAGGGCAAAGCCCACAACAAACCACCAGAGACCAGGCTTTGAGTCATTAAAAACCAAGCAAACAAATGACTTGGTGTTGGTAGGAAACAGTTTTCACATGGGATTCCTGTTGCTTTGCTCCCAGTACGGCCCAGGGTGCCAGATAGCACCTTGCATGGTGCAGGACTGGAAAGCCTGTGATTCCTGCTTTGGGTGTTGTGGGATGAAGTTGGTTACGTGCTCACACTGCACTGAGTGCACACAACTGAGTTTCTGTGGTAGTGCTTGTCCCGGAGACAGGGACACCCTGGGAATAGCCAAGCATTGATTGCTCTTCAAAAATAGTAATTACATTTAGATCTGTTGAAAAAGTGTTTCTTGGAATCCAGTCTGGTTTTCCTCAAGGAACGAACACAGCTGCTGACAAGCACTGCTTGTTTATTGAGGGAAGAAAGTCACTTCCCAGTCCAGTGTTTCCTTTCTGGGTTTCACTGACAGTCAGCCCTGCAGGCAAATGCAGTTACCCTGTGTGCTCTTTTGTCCTGACACAGGACATTGTTACCTAACTTTGAACCTGGCTTATCCCATTGGGTATCTCCTTTTGAAACCAAGCACGAGAGGAAGCCTAAGTCACCTTATTTCATCCAGCTGATAGGGGTCCATCTGCTTGTTTTGGCATGAAAAGGACTTTGTGATACATCTCCAGCTAGAAGTCAGCTCCCTTTTGCCTTTTCTGATCTCTTGTACTGGCTGTTGCACACATAACAGATTGACTGTAGACATTTAATGTCTGAATTTGTGTATGTGTGTGTATCATCCCGTAAGTGATATGACAGAAGGACACTTAGTTTCTCCTCCAACAGAGGAATGTCAGCACAAGTATGAAGTGGCTTGTAGCGGTCCTTTGGGACCTTTCCAGGGCTTTACCTGCAGATGCCCCCATCCTAGGTTATGGAATAATTTGCAGGCCATTGATCCTCTCCCTGGCCGGCAGCTGGGCAGTGTAAAATTCCTTTGGGTCAGGTAGAGAAGCATGGACCAGCCTGATACACACAGGAGCACACTTTGTAGTCAGGTGCTGTGTTGTGTTTCAAGGTGATGTTGTTCCAAGTTCTTTTCAGTGTTCTTGCCTTAACATAGAACTGGTCTGAGCAGAAGCAATCGATCAATTTCCTGAGGTGAAGCTCCATTGTGTACCCTGCCTAGAAGTGCAGGAAACTTTCCTGTTTCTTTTTCACTTCTGCCCATCACCCGGCTGCAATGCAGGGCTCAGGGTTGCCTCAGGTAGGATCTTAGGTGTATATATACTGCGGTGTGCATAGTATGTATCTGCTTTTAATGAAGAAATTGATAATGGCTTTCATTGTGCCACGGGGCACAGGCCTTCTCAAACAGTGTCCTTACTTATTTGCATGTTCTGAAGTTCTGCTCGGCGCTTCCTCCTTGTTCAGACACTGTGATCCTAATCGGCACTGTCAAGCTTTGAGATACAGGATGTCAGCAGCAGAGTTCATTATCCTCTCAGGGTGCAATTACTTGTTGGCTTTTGGGAGTGAGAGGTTTTTGTGTGTCCCAAGAACTCATATCCTGAAGAGAGAATAATCAGGGCAGCTCCCTTTGGCAGTGTTTCCAAAATGGCTTCTAGCTCGGATTACAGTTGATAGGGTTTTTAATTTATGGGAATTATCTGATCTCTTGCTTTAGAAACAAGATGCTAGAGATAGATGCGTTTATTGTCCATATTCTTTAGACATTTTCTAGTTTCATTTGATTGTGGGATGATACTGTATAAGGACACAAGGAACTTTATTACATAAAGCCTGCTCATCTGTCCTCTAAATGCTTGCTTTTGCCCAGCTCTCTTTATGTTCGGTTCCCTTTGAACAGTTTGTTTCCAATGGCAGCTTTCTGTTAAAGCCTCCGATGCTCTCAGAGTGACTGTTTTCCCCCAGCTCAAAGGCTGTTCACTGAAGTTCTCAGTAAGAACTATATTAAGGACAAAAAAGCTCAGATTTAGTTCAGCTAAAGTGTGATTTAGATGGTTTATGTTTGAGGAGAGCAGATGGCCTCCTCTCACTGCAAGGACTAAACCAGCAAAGTTTTCTTAAGCCACAGATGGTTGGATATTCACCCAGAAAACTTCCCTTTTCTTAACCAAACCCAGAAAACATCTAAAGCCAAGGGACTTCACTGCCTTAAATGCCTTCTTAAGGCATTGTAATTCACTTGAATATCATCAGTGCTTGTTTTAGCAGAGGGAGCATAAATGAGGAATATCCTGGTTCTTGTTTTACCTAGCAGGCTTCTTGCCTGGTCATTTGGTGCACATGAAGTGTATCTGGTCAACCTGAAGGTCAGTTTCTTTGTCATGAGAGATACGGTATTTAACACATCATACACAAGTGAAACTTTATCTGCTTCACTGTATTGGTGGTGGTTGTCTTGTAATGAGCTGTTTTCATCTCCAGGTTACCTCATCATGACTGATGACTGGTTTTCTGAGTACGTGTATGAAGTGGTGGTGGACAAGAAGCATGTACCAGAAGACATCCTGGCAGTGATGGAGCAGGAACCAATTGTTTTGCCAGCGTGGGACCCTATGGGGGCTTTAGCCAAGTGAATATTTGCCTCTTAATGGTCAACCAGAATTAGATGCAATAGAGAATTCCAGTGGTTGGAAGCCATAGCCAAATGATAATGTGACCAAGCCCTCAGCATGGTCCATATTCTTGAAATGTAAGTTAAGAATTATTGGGAAATAGCGCTTTACTGACTCACCTGAATGAAGCTCTCAGACAGGCTACTCCAAAAGCCAAAAAGGGGAAAGGCAAAACCTCAGCATGGAGAAGTATTACAAGTGCTGTCAATGGCATTTTGATTTCACCTGAAGTTTTGAGTAGAAGTCACCATAGTAACTTAGAATTCCTTTGAGCAGGGTTTTCCCTGCAAAGATGGCCATAAAAGGCCCTTTAAAATTACCAGCTGATTGCTAGAATACATTGAGATCCTTACAAATTAAGCATCCATGGTCTGACTTGTACTGCAAAAGAACGCCCAGAAGACTTTATGTATTTACACTTCTGCGTTTGCTGAAGTTTCAGAGAGGACAAAAGAATTGAAAGTGCTAAAATTACCTTTCTGAAAACACTGTTTCCCAGCAGAAATTGGGAGGGAGGGGGGTATATGGGATCTGTTTCCTTGAGGTTTCCTGTTTCACTGGGTTTTATTCTCCCATTACTGAGCTAGGACTGGATAACCCACATCAAGGCCCAGTGCCATGTCTGTGTGCACAGGAGCGCTATTTTCCAGTTACATTAGCAAGACCAACCAGAAGTATGTTCCCAGGTGGAGTTAGTGTCATGTTCAACAGAAAAACCCAATGTTTTAATTGCTGCATTTTATTTGGATGTTTTAAAAACCAAGATGGTGCTATGAAGCTTTTGAATAAACACTTTCTAAAGTGACTGCTACAGTTCTGTTTTCTTCATTTCTTTAAATGAGCCTTGGAACTAATGCTGTGGGAAGACATTAGTGACCTACTAAGTGAGCCAGATGTGAGTGAATGAGGAGAGAATGCTGCTTGTTCTCTGTAGTTAAAGATGCTTCTTTCACTGAACAAAGGGAAAGACAAGCATAATATCTCCTGTGCTTGAGCACAGAACTAATCCTTAAATAGTGCCAGAATGGTGGGCTGGTTTTGTGTCCACCCTGACAGTTTTCCTGTTCTGTACTAGGTTTAGTCATAGGCAAGCAAGTAAAGAGGGTATGTGAGGATAAGGAATCTCACTGTAACACAAGTGCCAGCTACTGTGGGTAGCAGATAGATGCTGCTTAAGTGTAGGCAAAAAAAGGATGTTTATTGCTGTGGTACTCCAGTTTGGTTTGCCTTTTGTTCCATTTGGATAGCAGAGGTAAAAGTTCCTAAATGATTATGAAAGTGTATCCTATGGTAGTTACACAAATACATGTGCATATGTGTATGTACACTAAAAATGCCAAGCTGAATCATGTCTGTGTTGCCTGCCGAACTAAATCCAGATTCGGATTTGTCTAGGACAGCCATCCAAGATGATTCACTCTGCTGTGATTAACATGTCCTCAGGAGGACAGGAGTGCTGGTTAGATAAGACAATTTGGTGTGGAGCAGCATTAGGAGGATGATGTTGTCCTGGAACGGTGTAAGAGACTGTGCCCTTTGCAGTATTCTCTGCAGAGGTGGACTGGAGGTGTATGTTGAATGTACAGAACGTACTCTGAATGTGTCTTGGCAGTGCAGAGGTCTTGTGATTTGATTCCTCTCTAGCAAAGTTTAGCTCACATTACCCTGGGTTTATGTCAAGGTTTTCTGTCACCTACTGTGTTGAGTGGCAGGATCCAGGGCACTGCATGCAGTTATCAATGCAAGTTTGGGCATATCTTTCAATTACCTGGTTACTGTTGAATAGCTGATTTGTCCAATATATTTAATTATCAGGTTATTGTCAGAATGTTTTGCTATTTTCTGGTATATACTCTATGCTTGTCAATGTGATCTGTCAAACTATGCCAAAGTGTATTGTGTGAGAAACAGTGCCCAGCCAGGAGTAATTGGGTACACAGAGTATGCAGAGCAAGTGGGGACTGAGTTTGATGTGGAGAGAAATGTAAAAGCGTCATGGTTGATTGCATACTCCTATGGAATGAAGTACTACTGGGGTGTATAAGCAGAAATAGCTGCACGATACATGAAGTTACCCAGCTCTGCCTAAGGTTGCTGGGGAGTGAGCTGGAGTGGAGTTATGTACTTTAGGAGACTGCACCTCGGGGAAGGTGCAGAGCAAAGTGACTGTAAAGAGGAGTGGTGAGAATGATCAGGGACTTGAAACTGCCTAATAAAAGGCTGAAAGATGGTGTTTAGAGAAAAGGGGAGATACAGTCTTTTAACTGATAAATGAATGCTTTAAAGGAGGGAATTCTGATTCAACTGCTTATGATAGATCAGAAAGTTGTGGGCTCTAGCTGCAGCAAAACTGAGAGATTGGGAAAAGCTCTCTGGTGATGCAAACAGTGAAGAGCTGGAATAGATTGCCTGAGGATGTGTGATGCCTCCCTTGTTTGAGCTCCTTAAGGTCAGGTTACAGAAGAACATGTCGGAACTGGCGGAGTTGATCCCTCTTTTGGCAGAGATGGACCTCAGCTCTTGAGCTCCCTTCTGGCTTCATGTGTCTGTGATGCAGAGCCTCTATTTCATGCTGTTACTTGCATCAAGGCAAGTAAACAGCCTTGTACTTGATGCTGAACCCTGGTGGCTCTGAAACAAAGCCAGGTCCCTTGGGAAGCACTATTATGCACAATATTTTCATTATGAGTAAGGCATGTGTTGTTCTGGGGGTGCTTTTCCCTTCCAAAAGGTTAGTGCTTTAGTCTTTCAAAACCCTTCTGCTTATGACATTACACCAATTCTTTTCTTTCCTTTATGCTATCTATGAGAGGGGCAGAGCAGCCGAAGAGTCCCTTTCTCTCTGGAGTTTAACATTAGTGTTGCCCATGGCAGCAGCGATGAGGATTGAGTTTGCCAAACAACCAGTTTCCAAGCCATTTCTTTGTGAAGTATATAAAGTATTGTCCAGTGTGTGCTTATCTCCACAGCTCTTACCCAGATACTTCCCTCTACAGCTTATACAATAGTGCCAGTTGTTTTTCCTTTCCTTCAAATAAGCACAGAACATTCACATAGCTGAAACATGTTACAGGAAATGAAGCTGATCTGGCAGAAAGAGGTTTGCCTCTATACTCGGCAGTTTTCTAAGTCCTTTGTAAGGAGGAGTAGGGAAGAGGAAGGGAACCAGCTCCATTTCTTCCACTTTGAGGACTAAAGGCAGTTGAATGAACTTTTTCACAGTGGTAACAGCCCATGACAAGCTGTCTCTTGGTAAGAATCAACAGCTGTGTGCTCTTGCGAAGTGGCTTTGTTATCCACCAGTTGTACCTCACAGGAGGTGGGCTTGTTTTTACGCAGTAGTATAAACGTGAATCAAATCAGTATGTGATTTCTCACTAACAGCTCCTGTGGATATGATGCTAGCTGGCTCACTCTGCTCTTGTGTCCTAAAGGAAATACCATGGATGTGATCAGCAGCCCTCAACTGGGGGAGTAAGAACTGAGGCAGTTGAGCAGATGATTGAGAAGCCACATGCTCCATATGGAGGCTGAGGAGGTGTCCTGTGTAGCACTAGGGATGGCTGGATCCAGAAGAGCCTCAGGCTCTTCTCAGGTGCACGGAAGTAAGAGGACACCACAGAGATGATGGAATGAAGTGGCCCAGCACTGCTCCAGCAGCACAGTATAGGAGCATGTAATTGAGGAACAGACCACTTAACTGCTGTCAGTTTGCAGGAAATGGTTCAGAGAGGATCAAAACATAAACTCCTTCCAACTTATGGAGGAACAGTCCAGCAAAGGAAGCTCTATGCCTTATCAACTGTAAACTAAGATTATGACAAAACCAACATCCAGCTGATAAAAGGACGCCTAGTTTAGTCTGTAAAACCAAAACCAGTTCGTGCCCACTGTGTTTCAGTGCTGCTGCTTGCTTTAGTTTATATCCTCTGCAAATCCTTATAAAGACCTTTGGATTGTTGAGGAACCAACCAGCAGTTTCCTTTTCCTGTTTGGTGGTGGTGTAGTTCTCATGTGGTAACCTGTTCATCTGACAGGTAAGAAATATTGATGGATGGTGTAAAAGTCAGATAGCTCAGATTCCATCAGAAGTCAGAAAACAGCAATTCCTCCTAAGAAAAGAGGCAGGAGCAGTGATGTGCAGTTGCAGTTTGGAGGTTCTCAGAATCAGATTTCTCCACCCAAATGGACTCTCAGTTGAAATCACAAAATCTCTCCAAACCCCTTCTAATTCCCAGATGTATTTCCCAGCTCAGTCAGCTTAGAAAATAACAGGGGAGGACAATCAGAATTTCTTTTATCCCAAAGCCAATCCCAATAGCTTCTAAACACAGTCTGATTCCTAACTAAGCAAAAAAATGGGCACAAATAAGTACTTTAGGATTTGGTTTGTGTTATTTGGAAGATTGTTCCTATCCTCTTACTGGCAGTGAATCAGACACACTTGCTGAATTACTATTAAGCTCTTCTTAGTACAGCTGGTACTACTGTTATTAGGGAATGTGATGCTTCCCGTCCTTTGGGCTGGCATTGGGAACTGGACCTACAGTTGCTTTACCTGTAGAGAACTGCAGAAGTATTTGAGGTTATCTTGTGTAAAGTCAGTTTTCTTTCTCTTTTTTTCATACTTTCCAGAAATCATTGGTATTTTACCTGCAAATGAGTGGAATACTTCATGGAATTCTGGAACTGACTCAGCTCAGCACTTAGAAGTCTTTTACAGACAAGATAAAGTGAAGGGCTCTGCCTGAAATCCCAAGTCTGTTATTTACATTGTGCCCCAAAGGCTCCAGACTGGCAAGAAACTGCAAACAACCCCCATGCTGCTGCAAAGGGAATTAGTGAGAAACAACTCATCAACTGAGCAAGCAGTCCAGGATAAGTCATGAAAGGTGGTTCTGTGCTCTCAATGTGCAGCTTGTCGTGTTACAGCTTTGTGTGCCCTACAGAAACAACCAGGTGGTGATGCTGGGTGCTGCTGGTGTGAGCCTATGAAGGCAATTTAACAGCATGTGTTGGCCAAGATGAATGATGTGCAGCAGTGTTTGAGGTCTTCCTAAAAGAGCCTACTCTAAGCAGAGACAAAGCCTCAAAGGTCACGATGCCCTAAAACTGTTAAACCCCCACATAATCACGTAAAGAGGGGCCCAAAGCAAGAAGAATTTTTCTTGCAAAAGGGTAGCAAAAGTGAGTTTGGGAAATCCATTCCCATCGCCCAGCAGTAGTGAGCTGGAAATCTGCATGAAAGGCAAGCACAGATTCCTCCTGAATCCCAAGAAAGCTAAGCCCCTGCTATGCAAAGCACAGGGTCTAACCCACAGGTGGGAACTTGTGCATCCAAATGCTGCACTTCGACATTCGTAAAGGGAGAGTGAGGCACCAAGTCTGTGCTTGCAAACCCTTCAGGACAGGACAACCAGGGTACACTGTGACTACAGGCTGCAGGGGCACTGCCTTTGGGGCAGCTAAGCAGAGATTAACACAACTACAACTGCTTACTTTGGACAGAAGAGTACAGGAGGGAAGTTCAGCACAGCAGAGACAGGATGCGTTAGTGCTATTTCCACTTAGAGACCAATGAATCTGTGACCCAACTGAAGGCCACAACTTCATTTGCCGAAGTGGTTTTTGTATCCTGGGAGCGAGAATTAACGGGAAAGGCAAAACTTCAGATCCATGTCCGGCTGTTTGTGACTGCAGTACCTCAGCTATCCGTGAGATGGTGCAAAGGCCACGCTGCTGCCTGCCCGCTGCTCATTCAGGGACCAGAAGGCAGAAAAAGGAAAGCGCTAATTACATCCCAGTGCTTTCCAGTGCTCAGCTGGTTTTCCCTTCGATTGTGTGGAGCAAGTCTCTGAAAACTGGCAACAACTCAGAGCAGAACTGCTGCTGCTCCAGCGAGTCGCTGCTCTTGGTGGTTCCATCCTGCTTTTCCACTTGTTTTCTCTCGGATCTCTCACCTCACCTATGGCACTATTTCACTGACTTGTGATTTACGAGTCTTTGTAAGCAAATGGTAAAGCCTAGGAATGAAGAAACCCTGGATGAAAGAAGCTGGAGACACAGCATGTGTCAGAGGCTGAGAGGTTCTGAGGGGTAGCAGGAAGAAAGGGAATTACTTGTTGAGCTTCCAGAGGCAGCAAAACATGTTTAAGAGTCAGTGCTTAATGCTTTAAACCACAACTAAACCTTTATCCTTCTTTAAAATACTGTAAATGTTCAGCAATAGAAGTTATTCTTTCCAAGCCCTTTTACTGTGATCAGATCCCCGTTTTTTCCTATCTCAATTCACAGACCCGCCTGCAAGCTCATTTACCGATTCCCTTGAAACTTCCACCTTGTTTGCTGTCTCCATCATCCTCCTCATCCCCATCCTGTTATTTACAGCTGGAATGAGAACCAGCACAACTGCCCCTTACGAGGAAAGCTTCCCTCCTTTTCCCTCTGCCTTCACTGGCTCCTGCTCTGCTGAGCCGATCCGAGCAGACAAACGCAGCCACCCACCTCTAGGAGGAAAAGTGAGCTGCAGCCCTGGTGAAACATAAAGTTGATTTGACTAAAGTGACGCAAAAATTCTCCAAGAGCTCTTTGGCAGCAGATTATCTGGAAATCAGACCATGTGAGGGGGCTGGGGTACAAAAGCCTCCCCAAGGTGCTGGGCTGCCCACACACTGAGTCCTGAGACTCAAGTAAATGTGGGTGAAGGTTACTCAAGCTTGGATAACTCCAAGGGAAGTGCTTCAAGCCGACCCCGAACACAGGTACTTTATGGTTTTGTTTTTAACACAGTCATTGCTGAAGTACTTTATGAATTGACACAGACTTTCAGGTGCTGTCTTTAGAGCCTACCTTCTGGAGCAAGCAGACACCAGAGCTTCAATAACTTCCACTCCTTATTGCCTCTTTCAGCTCTCAAGTCTGAACCACTACTAGCAGTCTAGAATGCGTGCACTAAGTTTTGCTTCTTTCTAAATCAACTTTTAAGGTCTTAGAGTATTTCTATAGCTTTGGGAAAATGTGCACCTAACAAAGGTTTTTGGGTAAAACTGCACTGATTTTTGGTGAAAGTTTGTTCTGGTTTTGTCTTAAAACTTGAATGCTTTTTCTTGCTTTTCTGGTGTTCTGCTGCTTTGCTCCGTCTTGCTCAAGCACTTGTCCTAATGAATGTTGGGAATCAAATGCCTGTAGCAGAACATGTTATGACAATCTGAAATAACAGTTTTGGCAGTCCCCATAATTGCATTATGGGCATGAAGTTTATTTAAAGTTTACAAAAAGGCATTAAACTATTAGGAAAAATAAGCAGAATCTGAAGGGAAGAAATCAATGCAAACTGTTATTTACTTTATATAAAGTCAGTTTTGTTAACCATATAAAGTTCTATTTTGAGAGGTAAACTGTTCCAGCACAGTAAATTATCCAACTCAATGGGACAGATTTATTATAAGTAATAAATCTGAAGAGTATGTCATATATAGATTTATAGTCAATCATGTTTAGTGCTGAAACAACTTGCTTGCTGGTTAGCTTGCCAAGTAATACGGAAGTTTAAGTGAGGAATGCAATGTAACTGGATATATAAATAGTCAAGAAAAACATGTTTTGGTGTGGTGAGGAAGCCTGGGGGGGAAGGATCGTGTGTTTAATGGATCTGGATGCTCGGAAGCGTTGTGGGGTTTTTTTCATGTGGGTTTTTAGCTGTCAGGCATTCAGCAGGGAAGGACCAGCACTTGGACCTCATCTGCTGGTGCTACTGATGGTAATTTTCTTGGGGGCACTTTATAAACTCGGTATAAAGCAAATGTCTGTTGTGGTCCATTTTCTAATTGGATAGTGTGTGCTGTACTGCAAATGGTCATATAAATTCAGAAAAAGTGCCCCGAACTGGCATTTCATAAACCCCTAGATCATTCCCACACAAAGAAATGTGTGGTGTGTATTTAAGCTCTTTCCTGCCCCACGGAACTAAAACTCCCCAGTTTTCATTAGGAATGAAAAGCCTAAGGAAATGTTCATTCTGTATCCCACTGTCCTTTCTGATGCTGGTGTTTTAAATCTGTTCCAAACCTGTGTATTTGCAGCTCTGTTGATGTGGCAATCCACACCATAGATTTTACACAACATAACGAAGCCTGTCTGTGGTGTGTTTCATAAAGAACTTGGAGCCTGTATAAAGGGGCTGTAATTTGGAGATAGCTGTTAACAAATCTCCTTCAAAGCAGCGTCATCTGGAAACAATGGTGACTGTTTCTTTACTTCCTTTAGGTCAAAATATTACAAACAAGTACATGCATGCAGCCAGGCTTTGGCTTGTGTCTGCAAACAGGTTTCTCATTTCAAACACTGTTAATTTGCCTGTGCAGTTACATTAAGGAACTCTGCTCTATTTGGTGACATTTGCTGGGTTATGACTTTCCCTTCAAGTTTATATAAGTAATTTGAGGAAGAATACAAAGGGAATATCACTCCCTCTGAGCTTATCTGTTTCCTTGCACTACATGTGGGCACTCTCGAGCCGTAAAACGCGTTTGCTCCCCCTCCTCTTTGTTAAATGTCATCCCCCTGGCAGCATTCCCACTACAACATCTGTCTTAACACATTTTTAAAGGTAAAACCTCTCTTTCTTGCCTACTTTTTAATTTCAGACTGAAAGATGGACAAGATTGGGACATAAAACCTCACAGCCCAGGTTTATATTCCCCCCATACTATTCCTTTCAGAGGCATTATTTTCACATCTTACTTGTATTAGCCTTATCGGGGATTATACAAGTTAACTGGAGACAGCTCACTTACGCCATTCTTACCTTGGTAAGTAGCCTTTCACTCTCCCAGAAGGGCCACTGTCTCAGTGGGACTACCTGTTGAGTACAGTTCTACTCTGGTTTAGTAAGAAGTAAGCCCTCGGAGAACTGCAAGTATTCAGATACAGGATCTATTTTGTCAGTTGCAGGTCTCTTATACGCATTAGTGATGTGCAGAAGTACCCAATCCAGGTACATTTAAAATGACTGGCACCAGGAGCAGACCTGCTCACTAGACCCATTAATTTCAGTGGGTTTTGATCACTCTTTATCACAAGTGAGTTTTGATTCTATAAAACTAGACTGAAGCATAGCTAAAACCCAAAACCCTGAAGAAATGAATTTTCTGTTGTTGAGGGTAGTTTAGACATCAGCTCGTATCTCCTTTGCAGCTAATACTGCTGGTTACAGGCAGCCCTCCCAAAGGGGGACTCTGTATCTTCCACTATGTGTTTATGAATATCAGGTTTTGAAATCTGAAATGGACTGTGTTACACTTGCTATCAGCTCACAATGGAAACAAGCTGATAGAAAAGGATATTCTAGGTACCCATTTTTTTATGTCATCAGTATATACAGTCAAAAAGCAAAGGGCATTTATTCTTTGCACTATGAACTCTAAGCATGGCTTGTGTAAGACACACAGCAGGTAAAATGAATTGTAATCTAGTTCCAAGGTTTAACTGGCTGAAACTTACTTCCTAACAACTCCTCCCAGCATGGGCACATCAGAGCTATCCCATAACAACTTTGATTAGAGGGTCAGTCCTGGCCTGTGCAAACCCATGAAGGCTCTATGCTTCTCCACAGCACACTTGCAGTAAACCAGGGACGCGCCAGCCCACAGAAGCCTGTCTTTAAAGTTTCTGTCACCCAGGTCACCTCCCTCCTGTGCAAAGGCAGAGTGGGACTGTGTGAGGGGACCGGGTGAAGACCAGAAATGTTCACTGCTGCATTTATCAGGGTCCAGTGCCTGGAAACACCCCAGTCTGTGGCTGTCAGGGGTCATGGCTGATACTGTGGCTCAGAGGTGGGAACAGCACCCACAGATAAACGATTCAGCCTTTTCCTGTGTGGGATATGGGACTTCTGCCTTGTTATACAAACACCTTGCTTGATTTTCTAGATAAAAGCAGTTTCCTTGGACTCTCTGTATTGCATGCAGCTGCCTGCGTGAACAGCATCTTTATGCCAGGGTGTAATACGCAGTCAGGCAGCTACATCACTTTAAGCATCTTAAAGACTTTGTGATAAGACCAAGATTGAGGTCAAGGTAACAGGTATGTGTTATAATGTTTGCTTCTCTTTGCCAGCAGTGTCTCAGAGTTCAAAGCACTTGAATTCTTTGCATGTACTAGCATGTGAATGGGCAGAAGTGGGGCAGACGGAGGAGCTGTGCGAGTGACAGGCATGGGGTTTGCTGCAGGAACACAGCTGTAACCCAGCGAGTAGCTGGCACTCCAGCAAACACTGGCTTACAAAAGTAGCACGTGAAAACAGAATGTAATTTGTATGATGCAAAATGCAGGCAAATATCCACATTTTGCAAGTTAGAATGTATTGGACGGTTTGGAGACAAGCAGTGAGTCTGCAGCTACGCAGAGTGAGGCTAAACAAACCCTTGTGCTGAGGAATTCAGGAAGTCAGTGCTGCCCCACCTCAAATGAAGTATCCTCCAGGTGACTCGAGGCACTGAGATTTGCTTTCCTTGAAGCATCTGGTATTTACTGTACTTCAGCCTGATTGCTTTAATCTCCTGGACACATCAATCTGCTCCTTTAAGAAACAGCAGGAAAATCGTTTTGTTTTGAAGTGCTAGAAGGGTTTGGCTTTACTACATCGCCGAACATTAAAAGAGAGGGATTCCCACACTGCCACGAGGGGTCACTGCGTGCCCCAAGAAATAAACAAAGCAATGACACATCAGTTGCGTGGCACAGGAAGGAGCCAGGCCCCAGGACAGGAATGTTCCTTGAGGATTGCTTTGATAGAGGCAAAGGAGTTGGGTTTGTGCACCAAGGGGCATAGAGGGCTTTGACATCCACAGTGCTGGTTCGAGTTTAGCTCTGTGTGGGAGTAACCAAAAATGATAATGTAATTAATATTTGGCTGATGTGAACTGCGTTGGTGGCTCCAGCCAAGCCTGTAGGAACATATGGCTTCAATTAGCCAGCCTAGGGTTTTCAGCAAGCAAGCAAAGCAGGGAATAGCTGTGGAGGATATGCTGTGTGTTAGAGGATGCTTCCCTGGAGCAGGGCTGAGGGCTGCTCCTCTTCCATCACTCTTTGACTAAGGTGTGCAGTTCACAGGGCTGGCACCTCTCCTGTGCTCCTGGACAGCACAGCATTGGGAAAAGAAAACTGGCTTTTAGGATAATCACAGAATCCCAGCCCGGTTTGGGTTGAAGGGACCTTAAAGCTCATCCAGTTCCAACCCCTGCCATGGGCAGGGACACCTTCCACTGGAGCAGGATGCTCCAAGCCCCTGTGTCCAACCTGGCCTTGAGCACTGCAGGGATGG
>JASSUY010016203.1:0-15019 GCA_032466535.1 Forpus xanthops | reverse complement strand
CCATTTCCCCGGGACTGGGGAAGAAAGGGAGGGGGGGGGTGCACAGAACTGTTTGAGGGGCCTCAAACTACGACACCCATGCAGACACAGGCACTTCACACCAAGAGCTGCATGTCAGTGTCCAACAACAAGCATAACTGCTGTACATTCATATATCCTAAAATAATCTGAGAAAATAAAAGCAATGACCAAGTTTCATACTTCATGCTCTTCAGTATTTCCTGGAACACAAATCCAAATGTTATATAAATTTTACATCTGCTCTTAATATTTCAATGTATGTAATTATTAAGAATTATGCTTATTGGGACTGAACACCTCTAATATTCCACCTAATATGTTGTCTTCTTTTAACACGACTTTCAGACCCAGTATGACTTCTAATCTGACTTCATTTAAAGATATGGATTTTATTTCTTTCTTTTTTTAAAAGAAACCAAAACAACCCACACAATTTCCATTAGTTTGTAATTTAATATGTTAGCAAAATAAGATACTTTTTAATTATGCTTTAGTTTAGCCAGGGCCCTTTAACTCACTGATGAGAACTGTCTACACCAAGATTATTATTTACTACAAGCATTAATGCTTCACTGTCTGCTCTGCTTATATTCTCCCTCTTGTACTGAAAGCTGACCCTGTCTGGACACCAATTCTGCAGTTACTCATTCATCACTTCTTATTAACCAGTGAATAGCAGTTTGCCACTCACTGTGATCCAAGCTCCTGAGCCCTTTTGTATCTAGTGACAAATTTCACCATCAATCCCATACTGGCTAATGAAATGTACTTGCCTTTTGGGTGGTACTGTGTCACAAAGCCTCCTGGAGTCATAATACATTCTATCTTTTTCTTTACCCCTGTCAAGTCTTATTGACCATCTGTCCTTCTCAAAGAAGTTAATTGGATATGTGAAGCTCTGACTCCCTGACCAGTCTGTATCTGTCCAGCTTTGCCCTATCTTTATTTTAGATAGTGTCTTGAATCTTGCCTAATTCAAAGATTATATGTAAACATATGTAATTTTCTCATTTATCCTTTAATTCTTTGCTAGCTGTAAGCATTACATCACAGTGAAGTCACATTCAATAGATAATTGATCAAGACCAGAATATCTTTCTTTTTTCCCTACTTCTACACATACACACGCTTTCCAAAGAAAACAGAAATCCCACCCTTTTTCTTTAAGCTGTGATATACCCATTATTTTTAAAAGAAATGTTATTTAGCTTGAATTACCAGATAATTGATCTATTATTCTCAGTGGGTCACCATTATGATCATAATGTTGTCAGTTTTATTATCTGCTTGGCCAATATCTCTCCAAAAAATTGAAGGCTTTCAAGAATTCAAATTCTACAGCAAACCAGCAGTCTGCTACATGTGAGGGTCAAAGCTTTAGGGATTAAAGGGAAATCTGTAAAAATCAAGTGGATATATTTTGATTGAATCATACTCTACAGAAACATGTTATTACATCAAAGTAAAAATGCTTCATAAAAATCAAGACAAAAGTCAAAATTTTTTAGGAAAGTTGCAAATGGAATAAGAGGGAAAACAGGAAATGTGTAATGGCCAAATATTGTAAAATAATAATTTTACAGGAGAAAGGACCGATTTTTTAAAAATAATTTTCACTTAAATTTCTGTACATGTGTATGAATAATGGAAAACAAAGTCAACTTTGAAACTATTCTGCCTACATTAGAATATTTTAAATTACCTGTATATATACACTTGACTGCAACAGTTTTCCATTTGAAAAAGTTCTGTGTGCAGAAATATTTTCTGTAGAATAAGACTAAGTTTTTTTTTCTTTTAAAATCCTTCACAAAATGAGCTAAATGTAATCTAATCAACCTTAAAAACAATTAGCAACTAGAAAACCAAATAGCAGACAAAGCCCACCAACACTAGCTATTTTATGTTTGCAAGTATCTGGACCAGTTTATTTTTTACAGTCTGAATAGAATTTGACTTCTGCAGCTATAGTAAGGCACTTGAATAATGTAGCTTCATCTACTTTAATGCTGTACCACCAGCAAATCTAATTAACTCCTCAGTCTTGTACTTGTGGAACATAAATCTGAAATTTAGCCAGCTTTGGTGCTGAAATAACTGATTAGATATTTAGTTTTAAGTTTTTAGCTTCAGCTACCTGGATGCAAGGGTATATAGGCTTGCATCACACTTTAAAAGCCTCTACATTCTACAGTTTCATCTGTTTTCTACTGTCCTTTAACATCTTCAATACTCAGTTGACATTTGAACAAGGTTTATTGAGGTCTTATGAATCCTGTAGGTTCAATAAGAAAATACAGAATCACATAATAGTTGGGATTGGAAAGGTCCTTAAGAACTGTCATTGAAAGGTTGCAAGTACTAACAGTTTTGATCTAACTCTTGGATCAAATCTCTCTTTAACACCATTGCCAATATTCCATAGATCCAGTATTGTTCCAACCCAGCTTCAAAAGTGTTTTAAAAATGAAATACAACTTTTTTCTAAACTGTTAATTTGAATTTAAATTATAGTACTCCTATCCTGCCCCAAGCCTTTAGATCTTCCTGATACAAAGAGGTTTTCCAGAACTGGAGTGTTGTTCATTATTATTTCTACTTCTAAGCAAGATAAAGCCAAAAACTTTCAGTAAGTTTTATGACTTCCTCTGTTTTCGTTACTTGCTACTACTTGAAAGTTTAAAGCTGTTTGGAAGAAGTTATCTTCCCAACCACTCACAAACCACTCAAAATCATGTTTCTGGTTCAGGCCTCCAAGACTCCCTACCAATCTGCCTGGTGAACATTGATTTTAAAAACTTATTCTGTTTCATAGAAATATCCACATCTTCTGTCTCAAGTTTCCTTTCAGTATTTCCCCACAGAGCCTCTCAGTCTCTCTCATCAGCCTGTTCCTCCTTATACTTTACATTTGTATAACCATTTATTATTCATATTCACATCCCATGTAATTTTCTTTTCATTTTCAATCTTAGCTTTCTCGATCATTTCCTTACCTTTTTTCTTTTCCCTCCTATACCTTGTCTTTCAGAGTTAACACTCTTGATTTATCCTAAGGGATTTCTTGGAAATGAGATGTTAGCTCTCAGTGGGATTTTCTTGGCAAAACACTAAAAAAAATAAAGAAATCATAGATGTCCTGGCTGCATTTCCCCTGCTCTTGATTTCCTCCTGAATTTCCCTGGTCATCCATATTGATAATTTCTGCCACTTCTTGAACATTTATGTCTTGACTAAATACATATTGTATTTGCTGAGCTCATGGTAATCTGCCTTTGTTACTTAATACACGTCGCACTTTCCACTGTGTTTTGCTCAGAGGTATGCACAACTACACTGTTGCAGAGATACATATCACCATGCCTTCCTACACAGACAGAATGACTTTATCTATCACACAGCAACTGAAAGTACTAAGCTTTGTGCTTGGAATGTCTCGTTCCCTATGACAAGACAGCAAGGGACCAAATTCTCCATTTCTAATTCCTTAATGCACCCAATCTGACTACTGTACAGTATTTTCACATGACACACATTCTTTGTGGAAGTGTTACTATCTGACTTTCACCTTATCAAAGGGAGGAAATGCCACTGTAACTTTACATTCTTCAATTCTCCCAGCTGTAAAATGGGCATGAAGAACCTCGTTGGTATTTCAGGGCTGGAACATAAAGACTGTGTATTTCACTGTGTTGTATTCAAGTCAGTCTAAACTAGAAAGAGTACCCAGCACTCTGCTGAATTTGTCTTTGATTTAAGACAAGAATGCAGATTATTAACCAGAGCTCCTCACCTACTGTTCCCCAGCAACACCATTTGCATCAGGGCAGCAGGGAGTATCTCTACTCACATACCTCATCTTGACAGCTGAGAAGAAAACTTTGAGAATACATGAAAAATTCATCTAGTGTATATCCTCTGAAATAGTGTGGAATATCTAAAATGCCTCTGCTCTACATATCATTTGTTATACTTTTTTTATTAGTTGTGTGATGGGTTAAAATAGAGCAGTGAATGAATAGAAAAATGTGTAAATGGGAAAGGTGGGTGCAGGGGAACCGTGTATATATCTGGATGGATGAATTATGAGTAGAGAGGTGGAGAGAAGAGAAGCACTTGAGTTTGTAAAGAATGGAGACAAAATTGATGCTGAAATTGTCTTCAATGCTTCAAGGAGAACTAAAAGAGTGAAACTGGCATTTCAACATTTCATAGATAAAAAAGCTGTCTGTATTGTGCTCACTCCTATTATTTAGGATCTCTTATTACTTCACTATTTCTGAAAGTCTCCCATTTGTTCTTGGTTTAACTGCTGACCGATACAAGGGATTTCTTTATAAGGGGTAGAAAGAGTGGAGTTTGTGTCCTCACATCTGTCACTTATAAGCCCACCAACTTCTCGCCACAGAGAACATGTCCACATTTAGTGTCTGATGTTGCAAAATGATAAGTACATTGGTGAAGGCAGTGCAGGTTTTTCAGGACATTGCAAGGTTTCACTAACACTCAAGCATAGGTTTTTGTCCCCAAGATGTATTTTGGCCTCCCCTGCTTTTCTCCCATATGACACAATTATACCAACAGGAAGGGAAACAAGCCAGGAAGCTTCAGGATCAACAGTCTGCAAGTCAAAGGATTTGGTTTCACACTTTTGAATCATTTCAGCAGATACTGGTGAAGCACCCATTCTAGACAGCCGGTAAATCAACACAACCAGTTAAAATATGAAGTGTGCCCATTCCCAGAAAAGAGCTGCTGAAAAAATATGTTGGCCTTCGGGAACATTCTGTTTGGATTTCTTTCCCTTCTTTTCCTCTTTTTTTCTTTTTTCCACATTTGCATGCTTTACCCAAGGGCAAGGTTTCTCTGCTCCTTAGAGAAGAAGGCAGAGCAGCCAGTGGTTTCCACAGCAGTGATATCAGCACATTGTGAAACTCAGGGTTTTCATAATTTAATACCAATATATGCCCTCCAAGTGAATTACACTGTCAATTTTACATCAGGAATGTTCTGCATCATCACTATCAAATGATGTAGTGTTAAATGTCTTTTGAATTGGATAATTTGGAAGGCTACAATATGAGTAATGTAACACTATTAAAGATTTCCCTCTTCAAATAATATCATAAAGGCAAGAAAAATAGAGCTTTCATTTAGACTTGATACTGCACTATATCATAGATTCATAGAATAGTTGGGGTTGGAAAGGACCTTAAGATCATCTAGTTCCAACCCCTTGCCATGCCCAGGGACACCTCACACTAAAACATGTCAACCTGGCCTTGAACACCGCCAGCAATGGAGCATTCAAAACTTCCCTGGGCAACCCATTCCAGTGCCTCACCATCCTTACAGTAAAGCATTTCTTCCTCATATCAATCTAAACTTCCCCTGTTTAAGTTTGAACCCATTACCCCTTTTCCTATTGATACAGTCCCTCATGAAGAGTCCCTCCCCATCATCCCTGTGAGCCCCCTTCAGATACTGGAAGGCTGCTAGGAGGTCTCCACACAGCCTTCTCTTCTCCAAGCAGAACAGCCCCTACTTTCTCATCCTTTAGAATTGTCCAATTCTAAACTTCAAATGCATCACAGTAGAGTTTTACTTCACTATAGATAATACATGTTTCCCCCGCAAGAAAACCATCAGGAAATCTAAGGAAATCCTGATTTCCTAGGAAAAAAAAAAGCCAAAAAATCCTTCCTGGGATGAAAGATGTGGATAAGCGGATAAGCTCCCACTGTGGAGTCAATGGGCCTAACCTTCCTGTCTGCTTTCTCCCATTAACCTATGGGCTGAAGGACGTGGTTTTGCTAGTCTGGCTACAACATGGATGACATGACAGTAGCTCCCTGCTATAGGTTGTACATGAAGAGACAAAAGTGGCAGAGCTAGTGCTGGTTCCCATTTGAAGCAGACACATAGAGTACATCTAAAGTAAACAACTCTTGGTTTGTTAGATGTTAGTGTTCTTGCCCCACCAAAGCTCCACCTGGAAAGAATAATACTAAGAACTAAGAAAAGAAGAATACTAATAATAATACTCTGCAAAGCAGAGCCAGTTTCTGATTTTAGTGTCATCAGTTATATCCATATCAGCAATCTCCTATCTTTGCAGGGAAAGGAGGAAAAAAAAAAAATGCCTGAGAACAGAGGAACCTGTTTCTTAGGAAACCTATTGAGATATCTTCTGCTAAGCTGCTTTCAAACATTTTACAGTAAAAATCCTTGCCAGTGCAAATGACCTATTCAAAGCCTATTCTCTAGCTAAATTAGCCGAAAAGGACTATCAGTGGGTTTGCACTTTTTGCCCAAAGAAGATTTCATTCTCATATTCTTCATATCCTTGCTTCCAGAAAAGTTCATTTTTATAGGGTGAGAGCAAAAAAAAAAAAAAAAACCAAAAAACCCAGCACTCATTTGCAAAAAGATAGATATCTACAGACAGCAAGAATATTTAAAGAATACAAAGTGATCCAAACATGCATCCATTTTTATCCTAGCCTGGAATTCCTTGGCTTTTATCACTGTGGCAAAGGTGCTTTCCGTATTCCAGTTTCACTGGAGTAAGGGGCTAAAGGAAATCCTGGTCCCTTTAAAGAAATTTTTTTTTTTTCCTACAAAATCATTAATAACTAACTTATATTTTCTTCTTATAAAACATGAAAAAATACTTTACAAAAAATAATTCAGTTTTCTGACTTTTTCCCTTGGAGAATAACTTTTCCAACCATGTTTTGAGATATTCATCATTCTTTATCTTTCATATATGCCAACAAGGGTTTCTTCTGGAAAAATGGAACTCCTCTCATAGTGACTATACATACTCTGGAATTTGCAAACTCATTTAATATAAAATTGTTCAAGATTAACAATTAACAAATTCTGCTGAACACTGACTGAGTATTGAAGATTTGTCTCTTCATGGCTTTTTTTTTTATTTAACTGACAAGGGGCATCCTTCTAAAATGCTTTCAAAATGTTTTTATGTGTGGACCTCAGATAACTTTATAGTGAGATAATTAAAGAAAATTTTTCCAAAATGAGGTAAAAACAACAAAATATGAACATTTGCTTGGCAGTTAATACAATGCACGGTGCTGTTAATATGATTGATACTGGCAAGTTACTGGCATAGGTTAGGAATCCTGAAATACAGTCTAAATTTCACTTGCCAGCTCTAGTAATAAATTACAGTATGTTCATTTTACCTTTCCAACAGTGACTACAGATATTAGCATAAATCACCAAAACCACATCTCTTTATCCAGAGAAATGTCTTCTTTCTTTCTATTAAAAATCAGAAAGCAGTGGTTTTGCTTTTACATGTTTGATTTTTTTTGTGGGTTTTCTTTTTTTGGTATTTTTTGATTTTTTTTTTTTTTTTTTTTAGTTTTGAAAAAAAGAACCAACAAACTTTCCAAGCAAGATTTTCCAGAAGCCAAAAATTTTCATCTTAACCCAATTTTAAACTCTTCAGAGTTTAGAAAGCTAAGAGACTTGTTCTCATCAATGTCGGCTATTTGTTCTTTCCCCACTCCTTTCACTCCTTAGCAAAAACTTCTGAAGAGTTACTTCTGTGCACCTTTCTGCTCTGAATTTCAGTTTGCTGACAAAGAAAGTAAAGTGTAAAATAGCTGTCACGTTCACCCCGAGTCATCATAATTGCCCCTAACTTGATACAATGTTAACCAGTCACTTAGACATTTTCTACACCAATCTGAAACAATAAGCACAAGAGAGAGCTCAGCTCATCAGTGTTAGCCCACTGTGTGTATCAGCAGGAGGCATCTTGGCTCACACAGCCACTTTACGAGATGAATTTTGAATAAATGGGAAGTAATTACGAGGGAAAAGAAAACCAATCTAATACAAACAAACAAACCCCCCCTAAAAAAAAAAAAAAAAAACACAACCAAACAAAACACCCCTGAAAAAAAAAAAAAAAAAAAAAACCACAAAAAAAAACAAAAAAAAAAAAAGAAAAAACAAAAAAAAAGACCCAAAAAACAAAACAAGAAATGAAGGAGTGAGGGAAGATAAGCAGAAAAGTTGGAAAGTGCATTCCCTGCGTGTACAAATACACACAATTCTCAACACAGATTTCTGCAGAAAAAACAATTTTAAATGAGTCCTCAGGCTGTTGCACCTGTTCCTACATTCATGCTCGGCTGTGCAACAGCATTAAGTATCTGTTGCGTGCTGTAACTGGTAGCATGGAAAATGACATCTGCAAGCCCATCATAGTGGTCATAGCTCACCGCTACCCCAACTGTAACCAGGCTGGTGCCACTTGCCTCTCCATGCTCTGGCCAGCTGCCAGCCTTGCCACAGCCACCCCTCACCATGCTGTTATATGCCACGCTGGCGTAGGGATGTGGCATCAAGCCACGTTGGAATGGGAAACGTGTTTGGGCCACCTGACAGCAGGGCCAGTCCCTGAGGTTGTTCTCTGTTGAGTGATGAGGTTCGACAGGGCACTGATGGTCCTGCTGAGTGCCTTGTCTGCATCCTTTTAATTGAATGTGGCACCCACAAGGGACCTGCTCTTGTGCCACAGTTTCTGGTCCCAGCAAAACAATCATTTTAAAATAATTGCTGTGGC
This sequence comes from Forpus xanthops, assembly GCA_032466535.1. Classification (NCBI taxonomy): domain Eukaryota; kingdom Metazoa; phylum Chordata; class Aves; order Psittaciformes; family Psittacidae; genus Forpus; species Forpus xanthops. The sequence goes on along the minus strand of JASSUY010016203.1, from coordinate 6,393 downwards.
AGAGGGCTTGTGGGCACTAGGGTAACCTGCCATGCACTGCTTGAGGGGAAAGCAGAAAACACTGCAATCAGGCATGCACAGCCCTCTCACCCTCCACACCTCTCCCACCAAGTTCACCAAGAGCAAACACCTCTGTGCAACTCTGGTTTACTTTTTTCACTACATTGAATGATTCCAAGGATGTTTTTTGCAGTGTTCAATATGCAGTGAAAGAGACTCCTTTTTTGCTCTTAAAGAGCTTCATTAAATAAAGCCAAAGTGATTCATAATTATTTCAACTAACCTTAAGTGGCTACATGAGAGTATAGGCACACCATACACTTCTCCAGCGTCTTCAGACTCCCAGTGGGCTGAGTACTCTATTTTTTTTTTTTTTTCCCCTGAATCTGAAAAGCTCAGGTAACTCAACATACCTTTGTCACTGTGGTAGAAAAGTCAACAGCATCTGTGTTCAAGGAGTTATTCCTACGCGATGGAACGCTGTTAAAAAGTGAAACACAACAGTGCTAAAAGACAGTATTAGAAATCTCAAAGATTAATGTTAGAGGCTGGCAAGGAGAAGCTAATGTAAGGGGGAGGAGCCTCTTCTGCAACTCTGAAGAATTAAAATATATACACACACATATATATAAAGACATATATATATGTATATACACATACATGCAGATTTTGACTGTGAGACGAGACCCCTGAGAGGCAATGGCACCTTCACTAAAGGAAGCTTACAAGGAGCCAAAAGAAGATACTCTCAGGCTTGACAAGAAAGGAGATACTCTCTCATGGTAAAGGATCCATTTTACCAAAGTACAAGGCAGAAGACTCTCACTCCTTCTGCTTCCCTTCTCAGTGCTGCCAGAGCCTCTATGCTTTTAATTTTTTTAATTTTTTCCACTTCTCTTTACAACAGATTTTTCCTAAATAACCCACAACACACACACAGTTTTGAAGGAGGAATCTGACCCTCTAAGAGACAAGTTTTTAAGCCCTAAGGTCAAGTCTTAAAGTTGCTTCTGACATTGCTTCAAAAAGGATACTGTATTAATCAACACAGAAATGTTCCTGAAGATTTTTTTATGAGTTTCCATCAATAATTTAAGTTATATTATTATTGCTGTTGTTTGGCTTTCCTTGTTTCAATTACTCTGCATTGCGGTATGATGTTTTAAGTGCCTCAAGTTATGTTTGCCTAATGTTGAGCCTCAAAACAAACATATCAATTAAAAATATTGCAACTACCAACACTACACGTATTTTATTTTTGAAAAAAAATCCAAATAATAGAAACTTTCTTTATACCATATTACAACCTCTAATCAATTCCCAAGGACATCCAATTTATTGTAATTTTGTATTATTATTTTAGCTCAACAAGCTCTCAATACAGTAATGCACATGTTCATTTCCCTAACCTGGAATAGAATCAAGTAGCCTCACCAGAACTGACAGACAGACACTCATACAATGACGGATAAAAGCTCCTTTTTGAGTACTTATGTTCAACTTATAGCCACAAAACTTGATCCTGGTCCAATGTAACAGTTAAGCACAAGCTTTCAGATCAATAGGCTTACATATTTTGGTAGACAGGCTATGAGTTACAGCACCTTGCAGGACAAACTGCACAATAAAGTGATTATATTCTCAAAAAGTATTCAAAAGGCACAGATTTTTTGAATAAGTTATTAGTTTACACTGGGTGAAAGCAGAAAAAGGTGAAATTGTTTTTCCCTATTCTTGTGCCATTTCTGACCAAGTGATTTGCGTCAGGCACCATGTATGTTCACAAAAAGAAGAACAAAAGAGTATTTGTTCTGAATTCAGGTTTGACTCAAAAAGACCATTAGGTGGACTTTGGGTCTCATGTTAGTAGGCTAAACAGCCTATAGAAGAGAAATGAGGTGGAAGTGGCTTGTGGTTGCTGCATGGGAATGGAAAACACAAGTAGCATCTCTGATTTCTCACTGAAACTTCCTACAAAATCAAGCTGGTCTTAGCTCCCCAGTCCTTGAGCTGTAGGGCAGTCCTAGGGGCTTCTGCAAGCAGATTTAAACTGACAGCTGAGGCTGGTGCTTACACCTTAGGTCCATTATCTAGGAGATAAAGACCATCAAAGTCCAAAAGTAATTATACAGGGGGGTCATTTTTTTTGTTTGTTTAAGATTATCTTAAACTGTGAGTTCCATGCAGAGATTTTCAATCATGCCACTGAAGTTTTGTGCACTCATTTGCTCAGCTGCCTATAATACTGGAGGTTCAACAGGAGATTCCTCAAGGAGAAACCCTATGGCACTCCTTCCCACCTCCTCTTCGATGGCAGCCCTACACTTTCTCCACCTTTATCGAGTTTCTTATCAGAGCATCCTGTACTGATCACAGAAGATACTGTAATGTTGCATCCTAAGAAAAAAAAAAAAAGAAAGAAAATCTAGAACAGAAAGCATTTTACAGATTAAAAACTGTCAGTTAAAGGAAATGAGAAGATATATAGAGATATAGTCATTACCTTGTCCTCCTTTCATAGTATTTTTTTCATAGACTTTTTTATTGGCATCTGGTCAGCCTGTCATGACACAGTCCAATTAATATTATATATTATCACAGGTATACTTTCTCTGGTGCCAACATCCCCACTGGACAGAAGTTTCTTCTGACAGCACTTTGATGTCCACTATTCAGTGTTTTAATTTCCTGACGAACTTATCATGTGTAATTTATCATCAGGGGTGTCCAATCTTACAATAATAAAAAGCAGAGAGCTTGATGTTTTCCATACCATTTAAGGTATAGACTCTTTAATTTTTATTTAAACTTGTATTAAAACCAGAGATTCCTCTAATATATTCCTTTCCTGATCACATTCTGAAGATGTTACTGGTCTGTTCAATCATATAGATCTAAGAAAATAATTACTGTTTCAGTACCAAAAATACAACTTGTATCTTGTCAACAATATGCTGCATAAAAAAAAAAAAAATTGAAAGTGCCTGGTTTAAAACCTTGTAGCTCAAAAGAGATATGCAAGTATCATAGAAGTAACATTTTCCCCATTTTACAGTGTGATGACAAGCAGGTAGAGATTAATAAAGCAGAAAAAATAGATTATAGCATTCATAAATTTCCACTTGAAATTTGTGGTAGAGCCAAAAACTTGATAAATCAAAGAAAGAGTTCAGTACTTTCACCACAAAACTCATTTGTTCTTTCATAATTGCCAAAGTTAAATAAAGCAAGTGACTTTCACAGTACTTATATTTCCTCCTGACAATCATCTACAAAGTCCTAAATTCTAACTCTAAATTCTATATTTTAGAAAATTTTAAAAATTTCTATTTTCTCAAATTTCTTCAGAACCATTATATGAAGCTTGAAATACTTATTTCTCGAGTTCTAACAGCAGACAGCATTTCTGCTTCTCTTAACTGAGAAGGATGCTTAGCATGTGGGATAATGCACATTTTGAAAGTAGTCAGAGGTAAAAGACAATAATGAACCAAAAAAAAAATCACCATACACTGCTGGGATGGTGATTCACAAAGTAAGATGATGAGAGTTGGTGACTACAGTTCTGGGTATTGTTCCTCTGTCAGCATGGTTAAGTTTAATTTAAAGGCTCTTCAGTAGGAAATTTGCAAACTTACACAACCTACCTGTGCTCCAAGAGGATCTTCTCTTACAGCTTCTGAGCAGCAAGTCTCATCTAAAACAAAGAGGCAATTCGCCTAAGATCAGCTCCAAAAAACCTGAGGCAGAATTTTGCTTGTCTACACAGAAATATACTGACATGTGTCTCTACATACCTTTACATTAACAGCATCGACATAGGAAGTATGTTCTGAGGAATGTAATCTAAAGATGTCAGATAATGATATGCGTACATTTCATTCATCATTAAAGATTTTACAGCCTGATTTGTGAAACATATTTACTCCACAGTGCTCTGTCTTCTACTACTAAAGAAGCTGTTCTAAACTTCAGTGTCCGTAACTGTATGCAACATATATATTCTTGTTACATAAAAAACTAAACCTCAAGTACTCTTCTGTTCCCACAAAATATATATGTTACATACATCTGGCTAAATATAACACATTTAAACACCTTCAGTTTCCCTTTCTGAGAAGCACTTTACCATCTGACTGGGACAAACATGAACTCATAGCCACCTCTGAATCAGAGCAGATATCTTCATGATATTCATCCCCCCAGTCCAACTGAATTTTGTATGTACACTGGACCAAATACTGAACTGAATCAACTATTTCATTTCACATCAGATATCAAACATTTACCATTCAACTGCTACTTATGTGGTTTGAAATTAGAGGGTAAAGAATACATAAGCCCTTCACCAAACATGTCAGTTCGTATGCACCTCTCTTTCTCTCAATTATCCTGATCTCAGTCTACAGATACATGAGGGATTTACATGCCTAGCAAAGCCCCACCAAACCCAAACCACATTTTCTCTATTTTATCAAAAGAATTTTGCAAGCAAGATGAAAAACAGTTTTAAGCAGTATTTTTACTGATTTTCCATTATAATTTTACGATGCTTATAAATTTATAATTCCATGCACAAGCTTATTAAGGATGAAGGCCTGTAGGAGATTGTTTTATGAGCAACAATATTTTTTCTGAGCCTTGACTGGAAAGATTATGAAGGTTCCCAAGACATTTATTTCCTATGTGGTAACTGCTGAGGCTGTCAGCAAACCCTTATTTAGGACAGCATTCTAACAGTAGAACACATACTTCTGAGGGCACCTATCACTGGGTGTGGACACAAAAATTCCACAGGTTCATCAACAGATTTCATCTCCTCAGCTTTGTGAGTTCAAGGTCTGATTCCTTCCTACACATCAGCCATGCATCTTATTTACATTGGGATAAAGTTTTCATAGCCAGGCCACCATGTGATGATTGCTATTTTTTCCAACATATATATCAGCCTGGACACTTCCTATATGTTCTCAAATTAGCTGAGTCAGGTCAAAAAGAAAACCTCAGATCCTCTATATGTTACCTGGAGTTTAAATATGCCTGCAAAAATCCTTGTGTTGCTCATAGGTACAAGTAGGGGAAATTCTGACGCTCCATTTCTTGTCACAGAAATATTTTCTGCTTCTCGGCATCCACCCCACACCCTGCCCACATCAACTCCAATCGGCCTGAGTCCCGCTTGTCTTTGTGCTCCTGTTATCCTGTCAGCCATAAGACAAGCAACCTGCTTTGAGACCTTGGCAAGTCACAGAAGTTGCTCTCTGTGACAGAAAACAAACCAAACCAAAAACCAGGGCAAGTACCTATGGATCACTGCAGGCATAGCAAACTCATGGAGGAAGTGCTTTAAACAGGCAGAGGAGCAGGTATGCACCTCCTGACCACAATTCACTTTCTCACAGCAAACAGCAAAAGCCAAAAAGGCACTCGATGAGACATTTGGGAATGACAGGGTCAAAGAAAAGGAGATTTACAAAGGGAAGAAGTGCATGAAATGGAAACCACAGAGAAAGCTCTTTTACACTAAGAAGCATGTCAACAAGATGAGCAATTTCCAGATCTCCCAGAAGATGCTGGACATACAAGTCAAAGGGCAGGTGGCTATACTCTAAGTTGTGAGGTATTTGAAGGGGAAAAACCCTAGTGGTCAAGAGATCTCAGAGATCTGTGGCAGAATCAAAAATTATGATGGGGAAGGGAGGAAAGTTAAAGAAAAACAGTGGCATAAAAGCTAATTTTAGAGTTACCGTTTCTTTTCACTCCCACTGTTAACTTTTTCCCAAGCTCCTACTGAGATACTTCAATATTTTCTATTTTATTTTCAAGTACTTATTTAAATTTTCTTATCAACATTTTGTTTCTACAGTTCCACTCATCTCTTCTACTATAATTTGCTCCTTCCACAAAGTCATGAAAGAAATAAATACAAATGAAAGCCAAATAACAATACACCTTTCCTAATTTATTGACTTTGTTCATTTATTTCTAGTTTTCTCCCTTTGTCTCTCCTACGTTCCCTATATATAATAACATATCCTTCTCCTCCCCCTATATTTTTTTTTATTAGCTTTTACTTTAATTCTAATGCCTATATCTTTGCCTTCTTCAATACCCAGAGCCTGTTTCCTAATTTTTGGTCACTCTGAATTTCTTTCTCTTTGCAGTCTGTAATACAAGCATGTACACATACATTACCTTCTATCTTTCCTGTACTGCTGCCTCTCTACCAACATTGAGACACCATCTCCACTCTGACTGCCTTATCTCCATTCAACTCTCTGTCGTGGTTTGAGGCCCCTCAAACAGTTCTGTGCCTCCCCCCCCTCTTTTTCTTCCCCAGTCCCGGGGAAATGGGAAGGAGAATCCAAAGAATGCAACTCCCACAGGTTGAGA